>KN886049.1:0-11089 GCA_000934455.1 Apostichopus parvimensis
AAAAGCTATTTGGGTGTCTGTAGGGCCGGACCCAGGATTTTTCAAAGGAGAAGATTTAATCAGGGGTATTTGAAACCGACTCCCATATGTATACTATAGGGGGAGGGAGGGGATAACTGGGGTTCTTCACCAGAACATAAAATATAATTTTAGACGTGGAATGATGCATTCTGAAGCATATTTAGTACATAAATTAGCGCTATTAGGTCTATGTAGGCATATGTTAGTTCGTCTGAAACAATTGGTTATACGACAACACGTATGATATACCTGTTACATATAGTAACACAGTATAGGCCGGACTGTTACCGAAAACGTTCCATATGCCCTTTAATTTACTCCTACCGATGTCGGCGACTAGGTTTGCCAGGTCCTATATAAAGTATGCTTTAGATGTGATGCAATATTGCCCTCCTCTTTAACCGTGTCATGAAGGACCCTGCTTACAAACAATAGTAGGGCCTACCATGATAACGTTTCAGCATGCAAAGTGACCTGTTATTCTGCTTAGTTTCAGCGTACTGAGTTTCAGCGTCAGCGTACCTAGCTTACTTAGTTTTAGCGTATACAGAGATTCAGCGTACTGAGTTTCAGCGTTTTCTGAGTTTCAGCGTATACTCAGTATCAGCGTACTTAGTTTTAGCGTCTTCTTAGTTTCAGCGTACACTCAGTTTCAGCGTACTGAGATTCAGCGTTTTCTTAGTTTCAGCGTTTTCTTAGTTTCAGCGTGTACTCAGTTTCAGCGTACTTAGTTTCAGCGTGTTCTGAGTCCTGAGTTTCAGCGTACTTAAGTTCAGCGTGTACTTAGTTTCAGCGTACTTAGCTTCAGTGTGTACTGAGTTCTGAGTCCTGAGTTTCAGCGTACTGAGTTCCAGCGTGTACTGAGTCTTGAGTTACAGCGTACTTAGTTGCAGCGTGTACTTAGTTTCAGCGTACTTAGTTTCAGCGTGTACTTAGTTTCAGCGTATATACTCAGTTTCAGCGTACTGAGTTTCAGCGTTTTCTTAGTTTCAGCGTATATTCAGTTTCAGCGTACTGAGTTTCGGCGTTTTCTTAGTTTCCGCGTGTACTCAGTTTCAGCGTTCTAGGTTTCAGCGTATACTCAGTTTCAGCGTACTGAGTTTCAGCGTATTCTTAGTTTCAGCGTTTTCTTAGTTTCAGCGTTTTCTTAGTTTCAGTGTGTACTCAGTTTCAGCGTACTTAGTTTCGGTGTAAAATGAGTTCTGAGTTTCAGCGTACTGAGTTTCAGCGTTTTCTTAGTTTCAGCGTTTTCTTAATTTCAGCGTTCTTAGTTTCAGCGTGTTCTGAGTTCTGAGTTTCAGCGTACTTAAGTTCAGCGTGTACTTAGTTTCAGCGTGTACTGAGTTCTGAGTTTCAGCGTACTGATTCTCGGCGTAATGAGATATATAATGAGATAATATCTGTCATGTATACGTTCGTGAGGAGGAATCGTGCGATCTTAGTCTACTGAAAGAAAATCGCAGTTCACGCGTTGAACAGGAACTTACAGTTCTCGTGGTAACGGGAGACTTTCAGAGTGCTGAGAACTCCACTCAGGTCACACAGTGCGTAAAGGGTGTGAAGACTCCCGCTAAAAGAAACGTCTAATGCCGGTAATTTGATCTAGTTTCGAATGAGATTTAACAGAAGTGTTAAACACTACCATCGATCCCAGAAAATACACACACAGCTTGCTACCGTCGGTAATTAGACACTAGTGTACAGTCAGTACATACAGCTGCGGTCAATGCCCACAGCACTGTACACAAACGATACAGCGATGGACATCTCAGGTCCAGCTAAAGATAACAATTAAGGTATCACGTTTCATTACTGTCTGTATTTTGTAGCGACACGAACAAAACGCCACTTGCAAGCAACAGAAAGTTTATTTTTGGTCGCACGCGGTTTGGGGCGAGTCTTCAATGCCTTTAACTGAATCCGAATACTGTCAGCATACAATACGTGTCGAATAATTGTCGTTCACCTATTCGTTTTGTTGTGTGTGTGTGGTTACCTATTTTCATTCTTTTAATTTTAGCATGTATTTTCAGTTGCCATCTTAAAACTTTATCATAATCACCAGACCTCACAATGATAGCTCACAAATTTTTCTTCTAATATCCATTGGACTAACTTTAAATTCCTTTAATAAAACTCTGTCCATAATAGCCGACTTTTGGAAGTCAATGGGGAATAACCTAGTGCTGTCGGCTTTTGGCTTTTAACTACAGTCACAGAACGAACTTTTGTGAATTTCTGTTTGCGGTCTGTCAAGCGTAACAAGCAAACAAGTCTGTTGCAATACCAAAAAGGAACCTTACCTAAATAGCTCAATATAGAACGCGTTACGTTGGCCTATGTACAACAGTAAACGTCGATCAAGGCAAGTTTCCTCATTCATTCATAATCATATATAAAAGTATTTAACAAAAACCGCTATATTCTGTCAAATGATAGTGACAGTTTACAGTGTAACTAATTTTAATGGATCTATTTATCAGTGATATATTGCCGAACAAGCGGGTTGTTTGTAACTGAATTGCATTGCCGGAAATTTCACCAGTTACCATATAGACCTCACCTGCTATGACATGAAGCTTACAGTGTATCAGTCTGCATAGAAGTCACCTATAGCTTCTTTACATGAAGCTTGCTCTGTATTCTGTGGCAGTGAAGCGTTTCCCTTTGCAAATGCAGGACCTGAGAACGCAGAGCATAATATTGATGTCTACAGTTCACGCAGGAATTTGTTTTTGACCAACTCCAAGAGTACACTGTACCGTTTAATTGTACAGTAGAACACGCGAAAACTAGCTAAACAAGAACCCGACGGAGGGACAACCATCACCAATCCGTCTCAAATTTTTATGTCTCCAATCAAATCCGACCTCTCAAAACTGGGAGCTGCCTTCTTTTGCGAAGCGAATGCCAAACACAGTCAACCTGAATCAGGATGGAATACACAAATCTTTTTCCAATAATTTTACTTGCCGTTTTTCTTCAGTCAGACCTGTTCGTTTGTAACTCGAATGAAGACATACAGATACTAGTAGCAAACGATATACCAGTACTGTTTGAGGACATACCCATGCTTTTGTTATGCCACATTCCTGAAAATTCAATCCATGCCACGTTTTCATGGGTCAAAGATAATGTAGAAATCGCCGAATGCAGCTCTGATGCAGAAGCCACGAGAGAGATACAGTTACCGCCGAACGTGACCTTGGGCCATTTTGAAGATGACACCGGAACATTCTGTTCACTTAAGTTCAAAAATCTATCTATAGTTGATCATAGAGGATTGTACACATGCTTTAGTGAAGTGGGTAATTCATCAAGACAGGAAGAATTCAACCTCGATATTCTAGAAAGGAAACCATTTTGTACAGCCAAAAAACAAGGACCTCAAGAGTATCTGGCAGGAGACAGAGCAACTTTCATGTGTCACAATCCTTTTTATTCACCAAGGAGAGAAATACAATTATCGATCGGAGAATTTTGGTTGGGAGCTTTGATAAACACAACCCGTCAATTTACATTCGACCTATCAGGTACCACCACCTTAGATGGGCGCCACAATGGCTCAATGTTCAATTGCGAAGCTGATCAATTTAAGGAAGACACTGCAAATCAGACTACCAATACAACTGAATACTCGTGTTCTCTTGGACCAATTTACATATATGAATTCTCTTTTCTTCTAATCGAAGAGGTCTCCGAAGACAAGTGCCACGAAACAATGACCATAAGATGTAGAGTCGTCCCAGCCCCAGAGGAGGCTGAGATAAAATGGAGGATACCGGAAGGTGTTGATGATTACACCATAGAAGAGTCAGGATTATATTCGATGTTAAAGTTACCCGCCAATTCAATTGATGATGAGGAGGAAGTGGTTTGTTACACCTCATTGGCAAATCAGAATTTATCAAAAAGTTATCAATTGAGGAGGGTCCGTGGATGCACGAATCCGGGCGATGAGAGAGGTAAGCCTATGCTTCCATTTATTATATCTGTGGCAGTTGTCGGCGGAATTGCAGGTACTGTAGTGTTCATATTCATCCTCATCGTTATTTACAAGTGTTGCTGCGGAAAAGTTGGTAGACAAAGGCATCCACAGCCGCCTTCAACGAGCAATGCGAAAGGAGACATAATTAGTGACGAGTCCAACATGTATCCAAGGTACCAACCGGAGCCCAGCGCTCTTTACCTTAGACCTACAGGAGACGGTTACGATACACCGGCAGGAGAACGTTACGATATACCGCCAGCTGGAGACGTTAACCATACACCGGCAGAAGAGTTTTACGATACATCGGCAGGTGGAGAGGATGACCATACACCGGCAGGAGAAGATTACGCTAACCTGCCAGGTGAAGACGTTGACCATACACCGGCAGATGAGGATTACGATATACCGCCAGGTGTAGACGATTACCTGCATAAACCGGCAGAGGATTACGATACAGTGGATAGAGAAGATGATGCGCATGATTATGACTTTCCACCAATGACGATGGCGAACCTTGCAATGGGGTTAGCGGATTATAAAGTTTAATGATCCGTATTACAATGAAGAGATATAGCCGCTCAGTAGACTTCTGATGATCAGTACTATGACGAAACTAATATGGTTGCCTTTCTATTAATGATACTTAACTGTTAAATATATGTCAATCTAATTGTATTTAAAACTCGCAATATATACTTCACTTGGCGGAAGTTGACGTAAAACCAAGCACAATCGCAATCCCAGACCGCCTTAAGATCTAAAGTTCTTTGGATGTAGTGCCCAAACTGTATCTTGGGTGACGTTTACTAAGAAATACTTATGAAAACAAAACTAGACCAATCTGAGATGTAGTTTAATTATTACAGAGTGGAGTGTGAAGCTATAAGCATAAAATGCAAATTTCCTGAGAGTTTAATATGCGTATACCGATATGTGGTAAATGGGTGCAATTACTTACTCAATTGCTAAGGACTGCGAGTAACAGAACACGTTAAATAATGCTGTACTGAACGAATATGTTGAATATGGTTTATTTGTTACTATATAGGTAAACAATTAAAACAAGAAAAACTTTATAATTCTAGTATGCAAATCACATCACTTGCTGCTTTGTGTTATAGGTTGGTAGAGTTATGAGGAACTCATGTTAAACCTGTCAAGAATAGTAGTGGGAGGGGCGAGAGGGGACTGGAATGGGGGGGTGGAGAGGGGGGTTAGCACCACCGTGACACACCTTTACTGATGGAGCTGTTAACGACCCGACGCATACTGACCGATTATCCACGTAACGACAAACGAGTTAGTTCGATTGCGATCTGTGGTGTAGTGTGCGGCGGGATTTATGGTTTTAAGTATGGAACGCCATTTGTAAAGAAATTACCAAACCGCGCGTACGTATACGATCGTTGTTCAGTTATGTGAATGTTTATCATTTATGATACAACAATATCAATTCATATGCAATCGCAACGGACATGCACAATCGCATATGGATTGCATATGTCAGTGAGTTAATATTCTCTCGCTTCTTAATCGGATGTATTTTATCGGCAGTCTAGTTTCATATGCTGTTAAGAGAGACATGTTAGCATTATGATTGCTGATTTAGTCTTCAAGGGGTAGTATGTTTATAGTTGAAAATATTAGCGTTCCCTTTAACCAACTTAAATTGGTCTGCAGTAATTGCACCATGCATATGTATTCAGTCAGTTATGTATTACGCTTTAAGAGGTTGCAACTTAAAGCCAGTATATGTTTGATAGTTAGAGCAGTATATATTCAAGATTATTGTGTGCAGTATTACATTGTTGTTATAGGTATATGTGGCAATGATGTATTGGGCGCTTCATTATGTGCATTGAGTACTATTCACTATCTTACATCAACATGGCTGGGTCTTCTTTTGGAACAGGTCATTAATAATACTGCAAAATTCATCATACCACCCACACACCCCACCGCAATTAATACAGTAATCTGTTTGGTGCAGACTTTCATACACAGAGCATAACAAAAATAAGTAATCAGTACACTTATGTTCCTTTTTTTATTTTCATTTTATTTTTAAAGATTTATTTAGTAATCATTCTCAACTTTGTCATTATACTGGAATGAAAGAAACCAATAGCAAAAATTGGCAAAATTCAAATTTTGTTGGTGTACCATTTTCATCTGTTCTCTGGGCCATCTTGACAAGACAGCTCATTTACACATCTGTTTATACATGTCTGTATGTGTGTGTGCGTGTATGTATGTGTGTATGTATGTTTGTCTTACAAATGTGTGTTGTACATATAAATAATGCTTTCCTTCGTTGACAACAACCAATTTCTTTAAGTCTTCAAACAAAGTGAATGAATTTCTATACCTAATTCATTATAATGATTATGCACAGTTGCATGCACTACTGACATGTTTTAACGTTTGGGATAATAAGGTATCTGGCAACACGACCCAAACCATGACAGAAGTCACTTCCGAAGATTGGTCACTGTTTGCCAAATTCAAAGGCTGAATCATTTTGAAGGAAAAACCTGAAAAAGGGTGACAGTATGAGAACAAATCACTATGGCTTCACAAAAACTGCACGAAAAGTCACACCATTCTCTCATTTCTCTGTAACACCTGATAATTTTTTTTGCTTTGTAGTCAACAGCAAGTAGGCAAACCAATCTGATGTGGAGTTGTTTTCAACAAACCACAAACAACTAGAAATATCCTGTTGGGTCAATCACTTTAATATTACTCAGTTGAACTGGTCTTGCCAGCAAAAATCTATATCACAACGCGTACCCTAATATGTTGTAATACTCAGAATAATGACATCAAAATAGAAGTACAAAAATATGGGTACACCTGTACAGCTGTCCAGTCAGGAAAATTTGCCCACTAAAAATATCGAAGAGAATGTTGGACCTCCAAAAATCTTGGTGTTAAAACCAAACCACCATGTAACTGATGACACCGAAAGCGTCTGAACGCTACATCGATAATTTAACAATTGGTCAAAAAAGAGTTCCAAGTGAGGGAGGTAGATAATGTCCGAAACATCAAAAGTCTTTGATTATAAGCAGTCTATTGTGAATATAACATAATCAAGTCAATTTTTTAATATTTTTGTTGTTGTCGCTTTTTACTTCTTATAAGAGTAGAAACCTTCTCCACTCTTCACTCCCAGTTTGCCTTCTTCGACTAATTTGGTCAACTTTTCGCTGGTGTTGAAGAGAGGGTTGTCGGGGAACTTCTCATGCCAACCTTGAAAAAAAAAGGAATTAAGAATTGTTAAGGACATTTTTTTTATACGAGAACGAGTGAATGAAAAGACAAAGGAAAGCCAAAGACAGGAATTAAAGGGTTACGTAGTTTGAAAGGAAGGGATAGTTAAAGGTTTCTTAAAACTCAGTGTAATTGTGACATTTCAGGACTCAATTCATAAAATTGCAAAAGTGGAGAAATTGAAAGAAAAAAAAACGTGCTTACTACGTTGAATGACTCAAGTCCTTCTCTCAACTCGAAGAGAGGATAATTACTGGTCATGTCTCGACTTGACCTAAAGATCGAAGTCACTCGTTACGACTTTATCTATAATTTCAAATTTACATCAATTTCATGCACATTGATACTTAAACAAATTTCTCAAGACATTTTTTAAAATTTATTTTACATCTATACTTAAGATTAAAGATTAAGCTTACATCCAATTGATATGGACATTTATGACAAACATTAACCTTTTATTTATTTTTTTATTGGGGGGGGGTGGGGATTTATGAGATATTACACAAAATGTTTTTTAAAACAGGAAAAGACCTACCATCCATAATGAATTTGGTTGTATCCAATCCAACATAGTCTAAAAGTTCAAACGGTCCCATGGGATACCCTGCGCCCAGTTTCATTGCGATGTCCACATCGCGTGGAGATGCATCACCTACAAAAATAAGAGAAAATTCAGGGGAAACACGTTTTTGCATTGAACCAAAGTTAACGTTCACTCGAATGAAAATTAATTTGTATGCAAAGGTAGATATACCAGTATTGGGTCTGGAGCTTTGAGCCCAGCAGGAACTTCTTCAGAGGAAGTTATCTACACTAGATACAATCTGGCATTCTTCAAAAGCAATTTCATGGTTGAAGCTTATAGTACAAACTTCCCAGAAGAGCTCCCCATTAAAGAATTTGCAGTCAACAAACTTTGGAAATGAATCTACAATCATTTCAATTTTCCTGAAAGCCATTTTTAAAGGATATTCTAGGCAACGGAATTTCATTGTTTTGGTTTCGATATACCTATTCTGAACCACTCAGTTAAAAATCCACATCCTGTTCACCTGCTATTGTCATATTATCATGTTTAGATTTGGTTAAATATGTAAATGACAACATCTTGGTCATTGAGCTAAAGCTTCCTTTGTTTTATTCTTATCGAGTTAAACCTCCCTTTGTTTAGTGTTAATGACTTGCAAATATTGTTGAATAATCATCTCTGCAAAAAAATTCCAAACGGATCCGATTTTAGTGAAAAACCAACCAAAAGCTTCGAGAAGGAATGAAAAGCAGAACTTAGGATTATGTATCACAATGATAAGATTTACCAGCCACCACTGTGATTAATTCATTAATGGAGTCATAGTCAACAAGATATTATGACCAGACTATCACTTACAGGGATGGCATATACAGCCTCCAATAGGAGAGAATACTGCTTGTCAACATTACATGCATTTATGCCAGTGAATATGAAATCAAATTGTAAATATGACATCATTTGAAGACAATTCATTCACTCAAACAGAATCGTAAATGTTGCAAACCAGAACAATATCTCTCGTGAACGATGAAAGACAGACATGAGATGAATCGTCATTTCATTTAAGTATCACCGTGGTGATGGAGGGTGATACGAATTTATCATTTTTTTGGGGTTTTTCATTGGTCCAATGTAAGCTGATTTTGATGTCAAACAATTACTTGGTCCCCAGGACAACTTCCAAAGCTGATTTTGGTCGTCTGAACAGAGGTTTCTTGAACGACCTGGGAGACTGGTAAACTTTGCACTGCTGACACAATCAATCAATTAATCAATAATCCAGGATAGTTACTACAATTCTGAGATAAATAAATCAACGATCCTTGAGACCAACCTCTCTCAATCAACCTGACGGATTCCACTAAGTAAGGCACTAGCAGCCGATTGACTATAAACCCTGGAGTGTCCTGCAAAAACAAAAACACACACACACAAAAAACAACATGTAAACATTGTTACAATAGTGACTCTTTATATGTAATTATATAGTATTAGTAAGAAATATTATTAATTAGTGATTAAATGTGATTCTTCAAAAAAACAGATTATGTTTAACAGGAAGATATCACTGAGCAAACTGAGGTCTGCAAAAAAGAACAGAATGTCTCCTTTTTATCATACAAGACATTTGAGCACATAATTATATCGCTTTGTTGGTTACGTTTCAATATTCTCAAAGTTAATTAAGCTAATTAATTAATTATAATATATGATGATCCCTGAAAAGAGAAATTAGAATCTTTTTCACAGACACAACATCAAAGCTTGTCATACAAATTCCACTTAATACATACACACAGTGCTGGATTATATCCCTTGACTTTGAGGGCACTTAGGTTCTTAACTAATCTGACTATTGGATAATCCCCAATCTCCCACCCCAGCCCCCATACTCCCCACTGTTTACATGTACAGTACATCTAAGTTTTGCATTAGGTGCCATACTGTATCGATGCAGATGTAATATTAACAACGTTAAAGACATAACTGACATTACATCATGACGTGCAGACTACATGCAGACTACACTGGTTTTCTAGTTCCTTACCCCACACAGTAACTTACGAGGTTGTCATTGTAAAATATATCTACTTTGACTAACTCTATAGATATTGTGCACTACTTTTGTTAACGTTCTCATGCTCTGGTAGACATTATGTAAGCATGTGTAGACAATGTACGTTGTAATATAATAATATCAACCTATATACTGTAGTAACCAAAGGAAAAGAGATTGAATCAGAATCAGAAACAAATTTAAAATCAATTTGCAAGCTTGGATGCTTCTTGTTCTCCCGTTAAATCACTCACTTCTTTATGGTACAAATAATTGGCAAAAACATGTTGTGCACAAAAAGACACAATGAAAATGGGTATTGTATTTACTTCATAGAAACTGGAACAAAATACACACAGGAGTTTCGAGACATTCCATTCTCATTGTCACCGGTCTTCAAACAGAACACTTACTGCACAGAGGCTTTATTTTAGTAAGTGTGAACAATCACACATATATACGGAATACCGCCCCCTCTACACAAAATAGGTGTCGTGCTGACAAACAAATGACTGCAGCCTGCAGGAACTTGTATTTACAGCAAACTGACAAATTCTATGCAAATTAACTCATGAATATGCATGATGATGATGATGATTTATTTGTTTCAACACATAGTAATACAAGGTGAACAAGACATTATAACTGCAAATAAGTAAAAAATGTGAAAGGAAGTAAACTAAGAAACCCTTGTGGGCTTAATCGAATAGAGTACTCCCATCAAAGAAAATAGAAAACCTTAACACCTAAAAAAGAACTCCCTCCCCCCCCCCCAAAAAAAAACAGATAACCTTAACAAATAAGACATACTCTTAAGATGGACAAAATAGAATGATCAAAATATAATTTAGACTATTTCAAAAAGTGGCAGACAATGGGATTATGTACAGATACGTTGATATTAAATTTGTAATAAGCGTTTTTGGTTGTAGGAGTATTTGAGAGGAGTAACAGTTCTTTCATTTTAGCCCCAAATTGACATATGAATTTCTGATTCTTCATTCCCTACCCCCCTTTCTGCACCCCTTGCCCACCCCAAGCCCCTCTCTCAAACTTTTCTTCAGGTACAAAGTGCAGTTTCGTAAACAGTATCAAGTGGGTGGTTACTCCAAAATACAGAATATGTGCTTACAAAAGTTCATTTGTATACCAAGCTGTTATATATATATTCAACATGGCAAAGTTAAACCTTTATTGTAACTTTAATATT
>KN886049.1:55189-69331 GCA_000934455.1 Apostichopus parvimensis
CTGTAATAAATATAGTGTGTTAAATATGAGTGACTCTTGACCTGATGACTAGCTTGAAACATTAATTATTAATAGACATGTATATTCATCTAGCCATGCATACATAGAGATCTCTACTGTAATAAATGTAGTGTGTTATATATGAGTGACTCTTGTCCTGATGACTAGCTTGAAACATTAATTAGTAATAGACATGTTTATTCACCTAGCCATGCATACATAGAGATCACTACTGTAATAAATGTAGTGTGTTATATATGAGTGACTCTTGTCCTGATGACTAGCTTGAAACATTAATTATTAATACACATGTATATTCACCTAGCCATGCATACATAGAGACCTCTACTGTAATAAATGTAGTGTGTTATATATGAGTGACACTTGACCTGATGACTAGCTTGAAACATTAATTATTAATACACTTGTATATTCACCTAGCCATGCATACATAGAGATCTCTACTGTAATAAATATAGTGTGTTAAATATGAGTGACTCTTGCCCTGATGACTAGCTAGAAACATTAATTATTAATACACTTGTATATTCACCTAGCCATGCATACATAGAGATCTCTACTGTAATACTGTTATGTAGTGTGTTTATATATATATATATACTTGTCCTGATGACTAGCTTGAAACATTAATTATTAATACACATGTTTATTCACCTAGCCATGAATACATAGAGATCTCTACTGTAATAAATGTAGTGTGTTATATATGAGTGACTCTTGTGCAAATGACTAGCTTGAAACATTAATAATTAATACACATGTATTCACCTAGCCATGCATACGTAGAGATCTCTACTGTAATAAATGTAGTGTGTTATATATGAGTGACTCTTGTGCAAATGACTAGCTTGAAACATTAATAATTAATACACATGTATATTCACCTAGCCATGCATACATAGAGATCTCTACTGTAATAAAGGTAGTGTGTTATATATGAGTGACTCTTGTCCTGATGACTAGCTTGAAACATTAATTATTAATAGACATGTATATTCACCTAGCCATGCATACATAGAGATCTCTACTGTAATAAATGTAGTGTGTGATATATGAGTGACTTGTCCTGATGACTAGCTTGAAACATTAATTATTAATACACATGTATATATTCACCTAGCCATGCATACATACAGAGATCTCTACTGTAATAAATGTAGTGTGTTATATATGAGTGACTCTCCTCACATTCCATCTGTGATGAGGTATCACTTTTCAGGCTTTCTCCACATTTACATTATCTCTCCATTGTTGCCTCTCTCATTAATGCTCTTCTCAGGATTGTGAGATGGACATGTTCAACATCAACAAACCGTCTCCAAATAGTAATTTATTTGAAATAATTCTGAAGAAGGAACTGGATTACTCAGTCAGCTCAGAGTATCTTGTCTGCATGAATGCCTCGGTGAGTAATTAGACAGAACATCAATTCATTATCTATTTTTCTTCTGTTAATGTAAGTTGCTATTTTGAATATCATTATGACTTTAAGTTCAAGCAAGCACACTGGATGAAGTTGCTTGAAAGCACTTGTATCCATGTAAGCACACTGGATGAAGTTGCTTGAAAGCACTCGTATGCATGTAAGCACACTGGATGAAGTTGCTTGGAAACACTTGTATGGAAGCACACCGGATGAAGTTGCTTGAAAGCACTCGTATGCATGTAATCACACTGGATGAAGTTGCTTGAAAGTACTCGTATCCATGTAAGCACACTGGATGAAGTTGCTTGGAAACACTTGTATGGAAGCACACCGGATGAAGTTGCATAGAGATGTGCTGTGTGATTGACTACATCAAGGTTTAACCTGTGCAGTTCAGCCAAATGCCAAAAAAGAAAGTTATATTGGAAACACAAGTTAAGGTGCTTAAATCAATTAGTTTTGACTTGAAAATTTGTATCAAAATAATACCTTCTTCAATTATCGTGAATGAAATTGTACTGTATATCAGCCTACCACGAGTAAACAACTCACTACTGTTATGATCTGCAGTAAAAGACTGCAGCCTGTCAAGTTTCGGGGTACTAGATAGGACCGAAATTACACCGCCCTCTGTTGATATGGGCGTGGCTGGATTGCCTCATTGGAGGAAATTCATGAAGCCACTGACTTAAAATACATTTTTTGTGCCATTGAGTCGTGTTTTGCCTTCATAATAGGACCGTGGAAACCCGATGTTGGTCAGCCCTCAGACAAAGAAGGTTATCATACCCATTGAGGACGTCCAAAATCTTGGTCCTGTTTTCTTGAATTTACCAGGGATCTTATATATGGAGGAAGATACACCTGTCGTGAGTATAGATTTCTATTGCAACCTGCAACACTTCGACCTACAAACCTTCTATGGATGAAAAGAGTCTCAAGATCTGGAAGACAAAAGCATTGACAAAAGAAGGATTGGGAAGAGAAGGTTGATGTGTTTCTTGATGTGGAAATGATTTAAAGGCATTGAAGACTCGCCCCAAATCGCATGCGGCCATCTGAAAAAGTTAACTTTCTGTTGCTTGCAAGTGACGTTTTGTTTGTGTCGCTACAAATTGCAGACAGTAATGAAACGTGATACCTTGTTATCTTTAGCTGGACCTGAGATGTCCAATGCTGTATCGTTTGTATACTGTGCTGTGGGTATTGACCGCAGCTGTATGTACTGACTGTACACTAGTGTCTAATTACCGAAGGTAGCAAGCTGTGTGTGTATTTTCTGGGATCGATGGTGGTGTCTAACACTTCTGTTACACCTCATTCGAAACTAGGTCAGATTACCGGCATTAGACGTTTCTTTTTGCGCGAGTCTTCACACCCTTTAAATCATGCAAGTTGCATTGTCTGATGTACAGTGTCAGCTAACATTTATACATGCAATTCCCCCCCCCCCCCATCCCCCTTTGTACAAACTGTCACTGAATTACCACATGTAGTTTTTGAACCCAAAACTGTCATAGTTCCTTAGAGTTTGAATCTGCATGATCAGTCGCAGCTGTGATCGGTTTTATTTGTATAATGCCGGTGATGCACCAGTAAAACTTACAATGTGTCCTCCTATGGTGAAAGGCACTCGGTTGCGTGAAGTCGGCTGTAGTACATATAGTTCTCTGCTATTATGGCTTCTCACCGTTAGTTACCTTTCACCTTAACGTGCTAATAAAGTAATGTACCTCTGAGGCCCAAAATTTTCAAAAAGTAATTCAACAAATTTTGAGTTTGAGAACTTTGCTTGCTTTTGATCAGTTTGTCTACAGAGGAGAGAGTTATGCTGTCATGTTATGTTTATGAATGTTTTTAGAGGAAATTAATGTATATCATGTAGCAGAGTTGTGACAAGTCTGTTCATTCCAGGGTCGATTCGAGTCATAACCGGTAAACTTTCCCGACTCCCGAGTTGAGTCACATTTACTGGAGTCCCTGTTATATATCTCTACTGGTATAAAGTTGACAAACTAATTCGAGTCACTTTACTTTTGACATTTAGTGAATTGAGTTATGACTATAGTCATGACTGCAGATCATGCAGGTCAGTTTTTAGTATAATGGAATGGTACTTGTTGCCATAAATTCTTTCCTTCACTGTATGTTATCCTCACCTTCCACCTCAGGGCACCCCCATATTGCAAGTAACGGCAGTTGATGGAGATAGAGGCAATCCAGTACCTAACCAAGTGACATACAGTATGAGTAAGTCCTGTAGCTATAATTGCTTTGAACAAGCATAATACTTTAATCAGAGGTGGTTGGGGAGTCTGCATCCAGAAAAGGGTTACTTGAGGCTGCTATGTGAACATATCATTGTCCATTGTCCCTGGCAATGCTGGATGTATAGGACCTAGCTACAGCATTGTACTGTCTTAATGGTCAGTCACTTAAAATGCAGTCCTATGGTTGGTGTAAAATGCTGTCCTATGGTTGGTGTAAAATGCAGTCCTATGGTTGGTGTAAAATGCAGTCCTACAGTTGGTGTAATATGTAGTCCTATGATTGGTGTAAAATGTAGTCCTATGATTGGTGTAAAATGTAGTTCTATGGTTAGTGTAAATTGCAGTACTAAGGTTGGTATCAATTATTTTAATTCTCATATAGCTTTAGCACCGAGAAGCCTCGAGAGGTACTTTTGTACTCCAAAGAACATGAAGATTATCAGCAGGTTTTAGATTTGCTCGTAGCAATCACAATACACATAACACACTGGAGGTAATTAGGATTAGGGAGTTAATGCCTTTTAATGTTACCTATCGATGAATTTTATTTATCAACTTTACACCGTAACACCGTAACAGAAGACTGATCTTCAGAGAGATTTTGGGTACTGTCCATGACTAGTTGAGTTGTGGTTTAGTACAATTTAGAAATAAATATTTCCTTAATCAATCATTTTTTTTTAAATTTTAATTGAGGACTACATCTATTCCATTGACATACCAACTTTTAGTTTTGTTTTTTGTTTTTGGAAGGATTTGGAAGCGGATAACGATTGGCTCGTTTTTTTCTTTGCTTTGTATTAAATTGCTTTAAGCTGTATTTTGTCTTGCTTTCCTTTTCTAGGCTCGGACAGTTTCACCATAAATGGCGACAATGGAAACATAACTCTCTCCAATCAGGTAGACAGAGAGCAGCTGACAGAAAATCCAATCCGTTTAATTGTTACAGTGAGTATTGTTAACTATTTCTGGGCTTAACTTGCAGTAAATCCAATCCGTTTAATTGTAACAGTGAGTATTGTTAACTATTTGTGGACTTAACTTGCAGTAAATCCGATAAGTTTAATTGTTACAGTGAGTATTGTTAACTATTTCTGGACTTAACTTGCAGTAAATCCAATCCGTTTAATTGTTACAGTGAGTATTGTTAACTATTTCTGGACTTAACTTGCAGTAAATCCGATCCGTTTAATTGTTACAGTGAGTATTGTTAACTTTTTCTGGACTTAACTTGCAGTAAAGCAATTTAAAATTGCAGTATAGCAACTTTGTGCAGTCAAAATGTCTGTTATCATACAAGCCATAATTAGAAACTTCTACCTACAATACCTCACAATACCTGTCTTAACTAAATCTAAATTACACATATACTATAGACCATGAATACTAAATACATTTACTATAGACCATGTACTTAATAAATATACAGTAATTAAAGTTCTATGTGTTAGGATTGACTTAAGGTATATGGTCTGTGCATCAAAATGTCTGTTAACAAACAAGCCATAATTAGAATCTTCCATCTACAATATCTTCACAAGACTTGTCTTTACTGATACAATATATATATTGAGCATGCACCCTAATGCACTCCCAACTTAACAATCCGTTAAAAATTAAGTGGTGAGGTTTAAGTGTTAAATGACAAGAGTTAATCCAGTTTATTTTTCCAATTTTATCTTCCAAAGTCTTGCTCTTTTTCTTCCCATAGGCCACAGAAGAAGATAATACGCAACCTCTTGCAAACAGAACTACCGAGACTACAATAATCATTAGAGTGTTGGATGTCGATGATGAAATTCCCAATTTTGATAGAGGTTACGTCAAAGTTAAAATTTACGAAAATGCACCGGTTGGAACCGCACTGAACCTCGGCGTAACTGTGACCGATGACGACGAGGTAATTCTGCTGAAGTACTTTGGTTGTAGCAAGATAATTTACACGATTATTCTTGTTGAACTGTATGGTTGCTTTTGCAATCATATATTTCCTGTTTCACAAGATTAATTGCAAAAATTGCAAATTTTTGCTTCGAATGAAATTGGTATCCAAGCAACTTATCCCCACTGGAGTATATTTAAATCTTTACTGAATATGTCAATTAGGAGACACAAAAAAAAATTACCACCTATGGAGGGTCATGTGACGTGCTCCCTTGTAGCACTCAACTCTTATAGTACTCCTTGAATGTGTATTCCATAAACACAATCATAATCTCATAGCTATCACTTTCCTCGTGAAGCTGTGTGTATAACAGAATTGAGCTAAGTGGTACATTTTGCCAATTGCGTACAGCATTTTTCAATTCCAAAATGGCCGTTTTGATTATTTTCTTGCAAACAATCGAATTGCAGCTGGAACGCATCCAAGGATATAAATGTGCATAGGCACGAGAGGCAGACGACAGAACTTCTTTGTTCCTTAGCAACACAGGTGTCCTTGCCATTTTTGCATGTAAACAAGCGTATAACAAAATTGGACTGTGACTGCCATGTGCAATATATAAGACTCTGGCAGTAGATTTTCGAATAGTAGCCACGGTCCATGTGCAGATCAAGTTTTTTTATGAGACAGAGAAAGTAAATCACAACATCATTATCCTCCAAACAGAGACAATTAATCACTAATTAATCACCGTAAATGCCCGTTAGCAAGGTGTTCTGTTGCCTATGAACTGATACATCGCTACGAAATTGTTAAAGGGTCAAATAATATGTTTGTGGCACATGAGAGCATGTCACATGACCCTCTATGGTTGCTACTTTTTTCCTACTGGGCATTGAGACTTCCAGCTCATATATAGTTTCATACTTATCCATTAGAAAGAAGGCTTATATTAGTCAGGTTTGGACCAGCTGTGTGTACGTGCTAGCTAGCTATCAATCATCAAGGTTTGGACCAGCTTTGTGTGCTAGCTAGCTATCAATGATCATCAAGTGATATTTAAGCTGGTTAGTTGCCCAGTTGTTGGAATGACTGGAATTTAGCTACATGTAGCAAGATACTGTACACATGCATAGGCTGTCCTCCTTATATCAATGCACTCCGGCATGCCCCACAACCCCCCCCCCCCCCCCCCCCCCCCCCCCCCCCTGTAGTCCTGCAGGTATAATTGTAATATACATATATATCTCCAAGTTGTCATTTCTACTACTTGCTGAAATCATGATACGTCGTTGGCCATTCCCTCCTTTAATTTGGCCGGATTTATTGAGTCACTCCCAGGGTCTATCATAAATGTAACTTCTTTTCTAACTTTAAATTTCACATAGAGGAAATTCCTTCTTTATGCAGGCCCTCTTTATTAGTTTTCAGTAGTATATGGGTATTCATTGTAAAGCACTGTAGATCATTGCTCCTACTGGAGCTTAATTTAGTGCTCTATAAATGTGTTATGTCAGCGTTACTGTTAATGTTTGACTGTTCACAGTTACCATTCACAGTTACCGTTATTTTACTGCACACTAAGCTATTATCCTTTATTGTTGATATTCCTCACCTTTGTATGTCCTTATTATTACTTTATCATTAATTTATATTTTTCTGCTGGGTTCTTGTTTTGTTACTTCTTCATACAGGCAATCAAAACATTTTTGAACTATGTTACAAGTTTTGTCTCCTTCACAGGTCACAAATAATGATTTTGAATTGGAACTCGTCCAAGATCTTGATGCTTTTAAACTCAAAGAGACAACATCTGTTGCTGGTTCTCTTCCTGTCGATGTTAGAGTGAAAGACAGTGTATACTTAGACTATGAGACAAGTCAACAGCTTAACTTTACAGTAAGTACAATGTAAACTATCATGCTGATCTAATCGTTGTTGGAAGACAGGTACTCCAGCCCAGGTTAATTTATGCTTAAGTGAAGAAAAGTAGAGAAATGCAGTCAATCGATCAGCATCTTCTTTAAGATTGTATCAGCTGCTTCAAACAGGATTATCTCCAGAAAATGCCTTGTGGAAATTGATAAAAATGTTACCTAGCCATGATTGTATATGCCTTCATCTTTCTTGATTTTACACTTTTTAAGATTTGTCAATCTCAGTGGCTTAGCAATATACAATAAACTTATATTTTGTAAAGAATCATGGAAATATATATTCTTGAATATATTTAAATATAAATTCTATAGATTCAGCACCTAACCAAGGAGCTACTGACACACTTGACTGATCAGTTATGTAACAGACTGAGTTTACTAATGTGACCGCAATACCTCCGGTCTTCAAGTGGCTGACAACCTATTCCTTGCCGGGTCTAGACAGCTGGGACCTGTACCCCGCCACCGAGTGTTTCATGACATGTTTTCTAATGTTTCTATTTCAGGTGGTTGTCAAATCAAACCCTGAAAGTAAACTAGAGGTTGTTGTTGATCTCGTCAACGAAAACGATAATACTCCACAGTTCCTGCAAGACAGTTACGAAGGATCTTTCCTGGAAAATGCTACATCTGGTTACTCCATCCTCTCGATTAGTGTGAGTTGAAACTAGGTTTAATGCAGTGAACAAATGGTGTCTTGTGAGTCTGACAATAGGAAAATTAACTGACCTGAAAGTTTGTAGAAGCAAAGCTGAAGTTACAAAAACAAAAACCAGGTTTGACTGGTACAAGCCTTTACACTGGTCAGTCAATAAAAGTTTCCATGCAACTCATGAATTAACTCCTGTTTGAAATCGATGTTGATCCAGATGTTCGCCATTATTTCAATTTGCAGGAATGTTGGAAATATATGAACATGACCTGACACTGCCCTCACTGAACATGACCTCACACTGCCCTCACTGTCATGAGATACGATTTGGCATTCTATATTTTTTTCTTTTAAAATTTGGAGGACCACATCATATGAGAAAATTGCATTGTATTAACTAACTGCGGCTTTCTTTTATCATTATCCTACAAGCTCTGATAGAATGGTTTCATAGCTATATTCCCAATTGCAACCTGAAATCCTGCTACAGTATGTTCATCTCGGTTTATAAAAAGGACCTTATCAGGGTGGCCTCTTTTAGTATTTGGCACAGCCCTTTGACTTCCTCAGAGAAAATTTTCACACATATATATATTGGTCTCTGCTAACATAAGTTTTTAATATGTAATGCTATTTTCTTTAATGCTTTATAAAGTTGTATTATATGGGATGCTTCATCATTCAGTAGTAGTCATGCATTAAAGACCCTTTAAACATCTGGCGCATATCATATTATTAGACTGCAAAACAAGTGGTTGCTAAGGATAATTCCAAATCAAGTGGTACGTTGCTAGGGGAAAATTGTGTCGAGTGGCAATTAGTTACTCTTGCCTCATAGATGTCAGGCTTTCAATATACAGGGCCAATTGTTAAGGATTTTGTCTGGTTGTCCCATGGACAAACAGGCCTTACAATTGCTTGTTTGAACAGCAAATTTGCTCATCCGAAGTATTAACAATATAACAAATATGTACCCTGTAGTATTTGTAGGGTGATAAATAGCACAGAAACTTAAGGGTAGTACTGATTTATCATATCACCTGTTTGAGTTACAATACGATGTGAGTTAGATGCAAACTGGTCGTCTGCTAGACAAACCACCACAGCTGATTATTTGGTTGTCTGCAAAGAAGTTTGTTCATATCGACCAGTAAAAATATGCTGTGAATATGTGATGTTATGCACTTCCCCACTTAAACATTGCCCAAGGTTGGGAATGTTTATGAAAGTGGAACCTCAGCAGGGGGTAGCGAGGAATTTGCCAAGGGAGGGGCGAATCTGTAGGCAAACTATCAGAGCAGTAGATATGGCATTGCAAACTATCTAAGCGTAGCGCCACCATGAGTTGGCGCGAAGAGTACAAGAAAATTTTGGCTGAAAATGCCTCCCAGATTGCTAGAAATGGCACTTCCCAGGCCTTGTAAGTTGCATCTTAGCATTTTCTCTTTTCAAATTACTAGCGATATCATAAAAACATACAAAAAAAATATGCTCAAGGGGGGCGACTTGCCCCTTTGCCGCCCCCCCCTTGGCTACGCGCCTGAATCTCAGCAAAACTTTGATCATGTGTCTCTTTGATGTCTCAACACAGGCAACAGATGATGATGTTAGAGATAACATCACCTACAAGATGGCTCCTAAACTTAACGAGTATGTATCTATCGCCTTACATTGACATTTATAAGTTTTTCATTTGACCTTTTTCAGCTAAGAAAGTGACTTGCCTTGTTTAAAAACAGTTCATGTAATATAATATATAATAATAATAATATATAATAATAATAATATTTAATATATAATGAAATAAAATGCAGTGAAGTGGCTATCTTACATATATATCTCATTTTTGGAGAAGCAAGAATTAGACATTATTATGTAACAAAGCCGATTTGTTTTAAGATCCGGCACTGCTTTTCCCATGCATGGACTGTTGTAAGGGTTTAATTAACTGTACAATACTGTCTGAATTGTATCATATTATATATGAAAGGTTTTACTGTTCTTTGAGAGCTATAAATTACACAGTGAACAAGGGCAGGTCATACAATCACCATTGTAACAACTTTGGAGTTAATCTTTGCTTGTGTCAAGCTAAGAGCCTATGATAAGGGATGCATTGATGATCGGTCTACTTACTTGGATTTAGTGGGGTATGAGTTATTCAACCAGTGTCTACAACTTTTTTTCTATTTGGGAATGTTCATGTCAAGCTTTTAAATGTACTGAGAGCATTAATAGCAGTATGTTATCCCTTTATCAGATAAAGGTCAGGACTTCTCATACTGTCAGTATGAGTGCTTCGAAGCATGATAAGGGCGTACAGTATAAAGTCATGCTTGAAAGCACTCATCCAGTATGAGTGCTTTGAAGCATGACATCAGGGGACAGTATACAGTGGTATTAGCATTAGAATCAGATAAAGCTTAATAACTGTTCATACTGTCAGTACGAGTGCATTGAAGCATGATATTGGAGTACAGTGTAGAGTGGTATGAGCATTAGAATCAGAAAAAGGTTAGGAACTGTTCGTACTGTCAGTACGAGTGCATTGAAGCATGATATTGGAGTACAGTATAGAGTGGTATGAGCATTAGAATCAGATAAAGGTTAGGAACTGTTCATACTGTCAGTACGAGTGCATTGAAGCATGATATTGGAGTACAGTATAGAGTGGTATGAGCATTAGAATCAGATAAAGGTTAGGAACTGTTCATACTGTCAGTACGAGTGCATTGAAGCATGATATTGGAGTACAGTATAGAGTGGTATGAGCATTCGGAAATTGTCCCAACTAGCTGTGTATACCCCTGCAGGCCCAACTCAATGTTAAAACCAATATGCTAATGATGTGCATCTGTTTCTTTGCATATCTTGTATGCAGTATTAACATAGACCCATCGTCCGGGATGATCAGCGTATCGGAGAACGCAGTTCTGGATGCAGAGATAACGGAAAGTTACATCTTCACTGTAGAAGCGTCCGACGACTCCGGTGCAGTCAATCTGACACAGGTCACATTGAATTGTGAAGATGTTAATGACAATGTTCCATTCTTCCTGAGGCACTTAGCTGAATTATCTATACAGGAGTTTACATTAGATGACATGCCAGCTGATCCCATCATCACATTTCAGGTAATTTGCATGCATGTGCTATCTACTCACGTCAATGGTCATCTTACGAGGATTGGTTTGGTCGTTTTAGCACAAATGTTACAGTTTAAGGCTTCATAAAACACACTGAAAGACAGATATCATCAATTAGATAGAACCACACCTTTGCAATATGCCAGAAAAGTAAACCGAAGATTTCCTTTGCTCACCTGCCTGATAAGTTTTCAAGCTATCTTAAAGCTATCTTAAAGCTATCAAGCTATCTTAAAGCTGTTATGTTTCACGAGAAGAGCATGTGGAAGTCTGGTACCCTATAGTCATATGTTTCAGCAATCTGATATCATCGTATCTACAGTTAGATACAAAGCAGATTAGTAGCACTTTACACCGCCTGATGTTGGAGAGTTCTATTTCTTATTTTCAGGCATATGATGTGGACATTACCGAACCTAATAATGTGGTTAAATACCGCATCCTCAGTGGGGACGATGATAACAAATTTGAGATGAACTCCAAGAATGGAACACTCAACTTCATTGCAGCAGTTGACTATGATGGCCCAGATGGATATAAGTCATTCAACCTCACGATTGCTGCTGAAGATGGAGGAAACCCATCGTTGAGAGGTACTACAAACCTCAATGTTGTGATTGAGGTAAGTGCACAGCTGATAGCTATTATAAACCTCATTAATGTTAAGGTAAGTATAGGCTTATTGACAATTATTAGAAACCTGCATTGTGATGAGGTGTGGTAAGTTCATGATTGATAAGTTATACACACCTTAATTTGATGGTGGAAGTTAAAAAAACTCGCTATTATTGATAAGGTCGGTGCACGACTCATAGGTGTAGCAAACCTCAATGTGATAATTGAAGTAATAAGCTCTTCGCATCCCTTTACATTACACTGCAATGTTGGAAATACTGGCTTGTAACTACCATGCTGTGCTGCTTCCCATTATACATATCCAGAAAGTAGACTTCATTAGGACAAGAAATGTTTTGGGAATAAATACTTCCTGGTTATAGACGTTAACTTATAATAGCACCTCTCACAAATTACTTTTCCATAGGTCCATTGTAACTATATAATCTCTTGCTACTCTATAAGCCATTTATGTTACAGCTTATCAATTAATGCTATATTAAGATATCTCATGAACTGATCTTTTCCAGCTACATGTTAATACAGATGATGATGGCCTGTCTCACCTTCCACTGTTAGGGCTATTAACAAACCCCCTTCTGGGCAAATTCAAGCAGCCATTGTTTAATAATTAATTCATCCACCTTTGAAGGGCTTGACAGCTTTTCAGAAGTTTGCTCAGAGGAGGGATGCATATTATGAATTATTTATGCAAGAAAGAGTTCAGACTTCAGAGTGGGCTTATGTGTTCATGACTTAAATTTCTGTTTGTGAGAAGTTGTTAAATACGCTGTGTATATTTTTATTACAAAGTTTTAATTATGGTGGTGATTACTAGTCAAATTTTTGCATAGCTTTATACATTGTTACTAAACATTAACATTGGTGTAGCTCGGATTATGGCAGTTTTGAGATGATGATCATTGAAGTTAGATGAATGAAGGTTAAGTTTTTTCATGTCAAAATATATAATGCTGGTTTTCTTTAGTAGCAAACGTTGTTTTTTCATTGCTGTATAAACTTGATTATTTTTCCATTATCACAATTGTGTTCATTCAATCTTTGCTTGCCAGGATGTTAACGACAACTCTCCAATATTTAAACCAAACAACTACAGTTTCACCGTACAGGAAGATACTAATAAAGGAGGTGAGTTAATTCACTGGTAAACAGTCTTAAAGTCATCTCTATCATGTAAAAACAAAAAGAATAACCAATACAACCGTGAAACACTCTTGTATTGGGTTTCTGAGGTCAGTGTGGAGATAATGTTGTAAGTATGGATCAGCATACTGTAGGTCTAACACTACTGCAGTCTATTATATTACTTTCTTTTGCTTTGTTTGTGGGTTCAGTTCTAGTCGGCACTGTTTATGCCACCGACTTAGATACCGAACGAGGAGGAGATGTGTCCTACATCATCGTCTCTGGAGGAATCGGGTCGTTCCGAATTAACTCGACGGGCTCGATTCTGGTCAACAGTGAGCTGGACAGAGAAACAGAAGCATCGTACAGCCTTACCATTGTTGCCTCGGACGGCTTGAATCAGGGTGACTGCACAGTGACCATCACCATAGCAGATGTTAATGATGAGCTACCCATATTCGAGGAAGAGGCATATGAGTTTGAAGTATCCGAAGGTGAGTATATGTCTTTATAGCTGAATGTTGTTGTTCATGATCTGTAAGAGGTTAATTCTTTAGGTGGTCTGTGATATCAACAGGGTAGATATGTAATTCTTTAGATGGTCTGTGATATCAACATAGTAGATATGTTCTGTAGAAAGCTTTCTTCCTTCTGTAATAATTTGCTTGATTTATACTTTGATACATTTGAATGTTTGCTCAGTTTTCAATGTTCTCTGTATCTCGAACCTCATCAATGATGAAACTTGTCAGCAAAAACTTATGTTCCACAGTTGATAATGGAATTTGCACACTTACAATGAAGAAAGACAAAGGTATTTTCTGCTCAATTGAGGTTAATATCACCAAGTCGGCTGTTACCAGATGTATTAACATAATGATCACCATGCAAAGTTAAAACAATCATAACTCGGCGATACAAATTGCTATTAGCAGTGGCGTCGCTACGGGGGGCCAGGGGGGGCCGAGGCCCCCCATGAAATCGGCTGGCCCCCCCACTGGCCCCCCCACTGGGAATTGGGTAAAAAAAAATGTTGTAAAAAAA
>KN886049.1:71698-81832 GCA_000934455.1 Apostichopus parvimensis
CCCCCCACTCAAAAAATCCTAGCTACGCCACTGGCTATTAGGGTGGTGTAGTTTTAACTTACAAATCAAGAAGACTCAAAACAATTATGTTGAACAATTGATTTGAATGACTGAATGAACAAACTAGCCAGCGAGCTCACGCTTGCTCGGAGGAGGGACTGAATGAAATATGAGTCAGCTGTTTCATTTTCTATTTTCAGACAAAACAGGTAATGTTGGAGTGGTAACAGCATCAGATGAAGATGAGTATAGTATCCTGAAGTATTCAATTAGTACAATTGAAGCTAGAGATGAGAATGGTGAGACAGTAACAGGAGGCTTTACCAGTCAGTTTAACCTTGATGAAGATGACGGTGTGATAACCGTGAATGAACCGTTGGACCGTGAAGTAGTCGAGACCTTTCGGTTGACAGTGAGTGTCACTGATACCAATGCTACTGATACCCAGATAGTTGAAGGTAAACTTGAAGGCCGTCGTTATTTGCCACAAAATATACGTTTCAGCGATAGTCAGATAATGGTGACAAATGCTTGAAATTTTCAACCAGACTATTTACTGTCACGCTCACAGCTATATTATGTGCACAGCTGAGACTGGCACTTAATTAATTAATAAATTAATTAATTGTCTATTTTAGATTATCCTCTATAGTCGGGAATAACTTTTGAGGACCATTTGAAAACAACTTCTAGCAATTTCTAGCACAATAATATATGGGAACAATGATACTGATGAGGATATTTTATGACCAAGAAAAAAATGTGTTTGTATTCATCAATTAGGTTAAAATTTAGATCTTCAGTCATTCTACATCACATATACATGTACTTCACATGTACTTCACATGTACTTCACATGTACTTCACTGCTTATTCATTAGAGAGCCTGTGTAATAGAATGTGTAAAAGTAAGTTGGCCTGACGTTTCGATCCTAGTAGGATCTTCTTCAGAAGCTAAATGACAAGTAACAGTAACAGAGGCTAAATGACAAGTAACTGAGTAACAGAAGGGACCAATTGAACCTCTTCTTGTTTATTTGGAAAGTGTGTCGCAAATCGTCAAATTCTCACGTGCACAAAACTTCTTTGGTTCTGTCGATTTGTACATCAAAATACTCTGGTAAATTCGCATTGACATTCAATAGGCTATTGAAAAATATACGTTGTTTTGCTAACCATATATATATATTTTTTTATGGTAAATATTGCTATGTGTTACATTCTTGTCATCTTTTTTCTGCAATTTTTCAGTGGAGGTCGTCATCAAAGTACTTGACGTTAATGACGAGTCACCGGTAATTACTTTACCAGACAATGCAACAGTTGCTGAGAACAGTTTTGTTGGGACGGTAGTGACCACAGGTATAACGGCAGAGGATAAAGATGAAGGACCGAATGGTTTGGTACGGTATTCGTTGGACGATGACGCTGGCGGTTTGTTCAGCATAGAAGAGGAAGATGGTACGTTAAACTTTAAAAACAAAATATTCTATGTATATATCATCAGATCAGATCAGATCAGATCAAAGGATCACATCTGATTGCAGGTAAACTCTTTACGTCTTCCAGCCGGGAGATTCGAGTCAAAATCGGAAACAAATTACAAACAATATTTTCTTCATTTTTCGAAAGTAGCGTTATGAAACTTTATCGTAGCTGACATATATAAATATATATAATTTATACAACATCACCGAAATCTGTTATAATGGCCATCCATGAAGTTCACATTTGGATCATGATATTGTCGGCAGTTTATGTAAAAAGTCTGCCGGCTAGCAAGTGGAGTTTTGCAAATTGGCAATACATGGGAGTGATGAGTGGCAGTTACTTCACTGTAAACATACAAGATTTATTGCAACTATTTTATGTGTAAAATAGTTGGAGTGACGATTCAAATCCTTTGGTCCCCGTACAAAATAATCGATGATTTCAAAGAATAATCAATCTCCACGGAAACATGTATGGCTGCTGTGTGCATGTGTAATAGATGTGTAAAATGGCTCGTAGCATCTGAAGACCAGCATGTGTGTGCATGGAGCGGATTGCCATATGTGACACATTATGTCACATAATGTCACATAATGTGTTAACAGCCTTTTAGGGATTAAAAGAGTAAGTTGTCATCAAAAAGTAGCTTATTTATTAATAATACCACAAAGTCACCACCTTTATAGAAACTTGTGTAAAATTAAGTTGGCCTGACATTTCGATCCTAGCAGGATCTTCTTCAGAGGCTAAATGACAAGTAACAGTAACAGAAGAGACAGAAACATGCACATAATACAGACAGGTTAATGAGCATGGTGAACACAAGGAGATAGATGTAAGGGGATTAGTAGACAAGTGATGGAGAGAAGAAAGCAACAAGGGAAGAGGATAGGTAGGAGATAAACAGGGGAGGGACAAAGAGAGGATTAAGGGAAGGGGATAGGGAATAAACTGGAGAAGGAAAAAGACAAGGTGTGGAGAAAAAAAGGGTGGAAAAGAGCTGTGAGAAGAGGAGTGGTGATGGGGGGGGGGGGGAAACAAGAAACTTGTCTGAAATTTATGAACCTTCTTCTTTTGCCTAGGAACATTAATCGTGTCGGGAAATATCGACCGGGAGGCAGACGCTACTCTTAAAATCATCGTGCGAGCGAGTGATCAAGGATCAATTCCTCTAAGTTCCACTGCAGATTTTTGGATTCTGGTCAGGGACGTTAACGACAATCCACCGAAATTTGAAGACCCGGTATATTTTGTGGAGCTAGAGGAGAATGCTGATAATGGTACCGTGGTTAAAGTAGTCACTGCCACAGACAGGGACGTGGACCATGGGAAAATTGAATACACGCTACAAGGAGACACCGAAAATTGGTTTAAGATAAACGATTCGGTAAGTGTATCAATTTCAAATAATAAATATGGTTATTATTATGAAACCAAGTCATGCACAAGGGCATGGAGCAGCAGGTCTTATCCCCGGGTATCAAGGTATTATGTATAAAGCCTGGTATCAAGTTGTTGAAGTCTTCACGTTTTTTCTCCAAAGTATATATTACGGGGAATCATTTCAGGTTCAACTTTTGTGCAGCAGGTTTGAGGGCTCTGAATTTGGCCTCTTGTAATCTGCTATACTATCTGTCCGTTTTCTTGGTACAAAACTGTGATACATCTTTTACAATTGTGTAGCAATTTACCCCACTTTGCATAGCACTTTGCGATACCGGATAAATTATGCGATATCGGATAATTTATGCTCTGTATTATTAAATGAGCATAAAGCATAATTGTTCATCTCGTATTTCCTCAGCCATCTAAGTTGACACAGGGGGAGGGGGGGCGAGGATGTGTATCCCCTGACCCTCTTTCCCCATCAATCCTGATTACTCAAAGAGCAATTTTAGTGGTGAGAATTCCATTTACTTTGCTGGGGAGATGTTTTTGACCTGAAGCAATATATGTAAAGAGGCTTAATGTATGTCATTGCCTGTTGAAGAAGGATTAATCAAACTTTTTATTTTCAGTTCATTTTGTGCTTATCTCAATATTTGTTTGAGAACAAAACTCTATGGATGAGATACAGACATAAAAATAGCTTGATTAACGTAAAATTGGACGTTATTGCGATATTTGTGATGCATGCACAGTTGTGGTATATGTCGTTAAAATGACTTCCAAGTC
Source organism: Apostichopus parvimensis (assembly GCA_000934455.1). Lineage (NCBI taxonomy): Eukaryota > Metazoa > Echinodermata > Holothuroidea > Aspidochirotida > Stichopodidae > Apostichopus > Apostichopus parvimensis. Next base: position 75,365 of record KN886049.1, read on the forward strand.
TTGTAGCAAAATTGAGATACGGTTTAAGGTGAATATTATAAGTAAAGTTGACGACACAAACCATCTTACCGTTTAAACATGTTTAAAATAGTCCAGTTTTTCTCCCAACCTGGCGTTCCATTTCATTTCATTTCCTCTGAGTTAAAGTTAAAGGATATGTCCATACTCTTCCTCAGTTGTTACAAAGTAGTAGGAGTTGTTACATAACTGATGGCATGGTACCAATTGGTCTGTTGTAACAACGTTTACCTTGATGGTCAGATTGGTAACCCAATAGTTGATCTTATAAAGTATCATGAAATCTGAAATAATATTATTTATGCTTTTGCAATTAATGATCTTTTCTTTATTATACTTTTACGACTTCATTTAAGTTTTATAATTAATGTTTATATATGTTACCCATATTTTGTCCAGTGTGTTATCACTGTTGCAAATCAACCAGACAGTCATTTATGTTTTATAATTAATGTTTATATATCATGTTATCCCATATTTTAATGTTAATATATCATGTTATCCCATATTTTAATGTTTATATATCATGTTACCCATATTTTGTCCAGTGTGTTATCACTGTTGCAAATCAACCAGACAGTCATTTAAGTTTGATAATTAATGTTAATATATCATGTTACCCATAATTTAATGTTAATATATCATGTTACCCATATTTTAATGTTTATATATCATGTTACCCATATTTTGTCCAGGGTGTTATCACTGTTGCAAATCAACCAGACAGTCATTTAAGTTTTATAATTAATGTTTATATATCATGTTACCCATATTTTGTTTTAGGGTGTTATCACTGTTGCAAATCAACCGGACAGAGAAGCTAAAGCTCTGGTGGTTCTGACGGTGGTTGCTCAAGACACAGGAGATCGTCATGGAGATACATTGGTATGTTTCAATGAAAGCAATGAAGCATCTAAGAATGGAAAATGTTGATTCAATTAATATTCACCATCTCTGACATCCTTCAGTGTAGACCTGATACACATGTATGGTTTTTAATGAGTGTGTGACAAACAGCTTTTCCCAAGGAATATTGCATCCAAGCCGTTTGACCACTGCAAGCCAGTTGGTTAACTGGACTCGAGAGCATAGTATGATGAGTTTCATAGAGAAGTTTGAGCACACAGCTGGAAAATGCCATAAGGTAAGGTTGCATCAAAGTGATCATCTTGACTGACCATGCAGGAATGCCTGCTGTATGGAACTGTACAGCACAAGAGAGCATGTCCTACCTACGCAGCCTGGCTGCAGAAAGCTGCAGCCTCCTCAGCATCCTAGACAGTGACTTATTCAGTATCATTGGGGCAATGTATGTACTGTCTCTAAATGCATGAGATGTCTGTTAATGCTAAAATCCTCATTTAATTAGGGGACAAAAAAAATAAAAGCTATGAAGGTGGTACATATGCAAATGAAACATGTAAAATGGAACACGACTTGCGTATTTGAGAGTAGACGTGAATGTTTAAGAGGGCTCACTGAATCCCAGTTTAACTGTATTTTGTTAAAATATGAGTTATGTATAAATTTGTAAATATTAGTAAATATTTTGTACAGATATGTTGTAATTGAATATTTTGGGGGTCGTGGTTGATGATCCAGTGTCTGGCAACTGTTGTGTGATGATGCTGTAACCATATTTTTCTCTCAACTCAATCAACATGACAGGTTAACATTACAATACTTGATCAGAATGACAACAGCCCAGAATTCACTTCATTTCTTGAACAAGTGACGGTCTCCGAAAGTACGGAGGCTGACGTAACCATAGCTACGGTGGTAGCCACAGACCCTGACCAAGGAGAAGCAGGGCAAGTCACGTACCACCTACTCTCGTACAGTCAATCTGGTAATTTTTACTGATTATTTTCTGAGTTTGCTTTTGAGTACTTTATTCTTTTTGTTACTCTGTAAAACATGTATCTTTTGTTTATCCTATTAGATATTACTATTGTCCCATGTCAAGTGCTTTGAGATACTCTTTTATGTAAAGCTCTATATAAATATATATATTGTTATTACTATATATCTGGGTGTTCTTGCATCAAGTTCTTTAACATGAAATATCTACTTTTTTTGCTCCAATTATAGCACGCTATAGCTAGGAAAGTTTTGTGATTACGTAATCGACCTGCTACAGTTGTGAATCGACCTCAGGTTTTACAATTAGCCCGCATAGCTTCTTAACACCATTCGGCTCTTTGTGTTAACACTCTGTGGAAATATGTTCAGTGTAGTTAATCATACAGCGTTCACACAAAGACCCCTCATACAAGAAAGTTATGTGGCAGGCAGTGCAGACAAATTGGTAACAAGAGGTCATTTTACGATCAAGGCAGGTGTATTACATAATCTCATGAAACTTTTACATGATAGTGTGCTATAGTTGGGGTCTATACAGCAGACCTTTAAGTTACAAGATGAAGCAATTCTACATATATCGATCTTCTTCTTCTTTGTTTCTTTAATTGTTTTTAATTTGTTATGTTTTAGATTCAATAGATTTCTCTTTCGTATATATAACAAGTTATACCCTAGAGTTATGTAGGATTTTGGTGCATTTTGTTTTACCATTATTTACATCATACTCCTTAAACTTTCTAAGTATTATACCCCCATTTACATTATAACAAAATGTCTCATAATGTAACAGAGAAAGTGTGGAGATGAAAACCAAAGTGCACACACTGTGTGTAGTGACATCCAGAATATATGACAAGATATCTCAATATGGTGTGCTCCAAAATATTTATTCAAACTATCAAAATCAGTTTAAATTGGCTTAAATCATAAACAAATATAATGACCTCCAGTACGTTATATCCCATCAATAAAAGAGATTCATGTTTACTAAAATAACACAATTTTTTTAATAAAGAGCAGCAGCTTCAAAATAGCCAGATCAAATCTTTGTTTCAAATGCGCAATCCTAAATAAAACTAATATTGCATAGAATAGTATTCAGATTCTCCAAGCTTGTTAATAATTTGAAATGAGTATTTTGCATCAGGGAAACTACTAAGTGATTTGTGTTCGAGTACTTGGAATAACAGCAAACAAGGATTGGCCTATATAGATATATACTCAACTCATTGAAACAGAATTCTTTGTATATATGAAGTTTTTTTTCTTCTTTCTTTTGTGAAAATATTTTGTTGACAGAACTTTTTGGTCTGAATGCCACTTCGGGAGAAGTCTATACAACGATGTCACTCGAGAATCAAAACAGTTCCTACATTTTAGGGATTGAAGCAAGAGATGGTGGGGATGTACCACCTCCACTTGGTTACACCATCAAAAACATGACAATTTACGTCGATGGTGCTGCTAACGATCGACCTTACATCACGTATCCCGAGAGTGGAAATAAGAGCAGAATAAGCATCCCAGAGGTAAAGGCTTCTATAAATTCATGTGTTTATAAATCGTGAGGTGGTACCTCTTGTTTGCTGGATAACATTATTTTAAACTCTTTGAGCTATACTTGCTCAAAATTAGACATCCCTCAATCTATAAAAGAAGATCTTTGTCTTTAGAATTTACAACTGTGGGCATGGCTGCTCATAGGTATAGCTGAATTATTAATTAACCATTGCATACAATAGAGTATAAACATTTGGTGTGCAAAATATTTCATTTATCAACTCCAATAAAAAAAAAAAAGTAAAAAAAAAGGGTCCAATCCATAGGCTTAAAGCTGATGTTTGATGGTGCATCAAGGAATGATAATGACAAGATGCAACAGCAGGGTGTAAACAAAGTAAATAGCTGATTTAGAGGTTATTTGGCAGTGATTCTTAGACTTACATGTTGATGCACAGAGGAACAGAGCTATTAGCAATCTACTGTACAGAAAAATACTTAAAAATATTACTGAAAAAGGCTGCACACTTAGCTGTCATGTGTTTAATTTCCACCAATTACAGTAGTTTATTACCTAATTTGCCAATGTGACAACCAATCATATTGCAGGACTCTTACATCTACTCTCTACGAAATCAGTCAAAGACCAACCATGTTTGTTCATTCCTGGTGGTACCCAATTTCTTCATTATTATCAGTGTCGGCTGCCAATAGATGTCAGTCCAGATCTATTGGACATATAGTTTTTTGTGTTGAAGTATGGAAATGATACCGTAGACCACACACGTTGCACTGAATATTCAAACGTGAGCGCAAAGTATTTTGCAAAAGGGAAGCTTGTATTCTTTACATGAAATTTGTGAGTCACAATGTATGTTTGTTCTGTATAGTGGTAATTTCTTGGCTACTAGCCAAGTTTCGAAGTTGATTCCTATGAAAGTTCGTTGTTATATTATTCTTTACATTTTGTGAATGGTTTGCTATTTGATTTATATTTAGAAAATAAAAGATCTGAAGTTAGAATATAATATATGCAGGAGTGAGCTAAAATAGGGTCGATAAACTTAACTATTGTTTTAATTGAAAATGTTATATTTAGCTTTGGCTAGCTAAAGTTCTGCATCCATTTAAACACTATTGTGTTCATAATTTATGAACAAATTGTCTGTTTTTGAGACTCTAATGTATAGGTTTTACATTTCAGATTTGCTTCTGGTGTTGTTCTTGCCCACCCACCCATCCACCTGCCTGCCTACCTATCTACCTACCCACCCACCTACCTATCTACCTTCCCACCAATCTACCTACCTACCCACCTGCCTACCCACCCACCCACCTACCTACCTATCTACCTCCCCACCAATCTACATACCACCTGCCTATCTATCTATCTATCTACCCACCCACCTACCTATCTACCTTCCCACTAATCTACCTACCTACCCACCTGCCTACCCACCTGCCTACCTATCTACTAACCCACCCATCCACCTGCCTATCTACCCACCCACCCACCTATCTACCTTCCCACCAATCTACCTACCCACCTGCCTACCTATCTATCTACCCACCTACCTATCTACCTTTCCACCAATCTGCCTACCCACCTGCCTACCCACCTGCCTATCTACTAACCCACCACTACCTACCTTACCGTCTTACCATACCTTGTGTGTTTTCAGATAATTGCACATGTAATTGTATGTAAAAATGTATGCTTAATTATTGCAGTTCTATAACCTAACTGAGAAGATTTTCACAGCTGAGGCAGTTGACCCTGATGCAGGTGTCGATGGAAAAATTGCATATAGATTTCTTGAAATTGGTGAAGACTGGGACAAATTTCATGTTGATAATAAAAGTGGAGACGTCTATTACAGATTCGAGCCACCAGACTGGTCTGAATACCCAGAGTTTAATGTAAGTTCCTGTTTCAATATACATAACAATTATATTATTATTGTGGGATGATATCAGTTTATGTACATATTAAATCTCTGCAGGATGATGTCAGTTCTGTTTAACAGATATGTGGGATGATGTCAGCTATGAGCGTATGACATCTTTGTGGGGTGATGTCAGCTAGGTATGACATCTATGTGGGATGATGCCAGTTTGTATGCATGATTTCTAAATGGGATGATGTCAGCTATGAACATATGACATCTTTGTGGGATGATTTCAGCTACGTAGGCATGACATCTATGTTGGATGATGTCACTTTGTATGCATGATATCTAACTGGGATGCTGTCAGCTGTGTACATATGACATCTCTGTGGGATGATGTCAGTTCTGTTTAACAGATATGTGGGATGATGTCAGCTATGTATGTAAGACATCTTCTTGGGATGATGCCAGCTACGTAGGTATGACAGCTATGTGGGATGATGTCAGCTATGTACGTAAGACATCCATGTGGGATGATGTCAGCTACATGTACGTATGACAGTTCTGTGGGATGATGTCACTTTGTATGTATGATATCTATTTGGGATGATGTCAGTTCTGTATAAGACATATGTGGGATGATGATATTTGGTAGTAATAATTGTTACCTTTCTTTATTTCTCAGCTTTACTTAGAGGCCTATAACTATCTTTCTGAGGTACAATACAGTGACACGGTTGATTTTACTATCAAAGTCATTGATCGTGATAACCATGACCCTGTCTTCTGGGATCCTGTGAGTTCAACATCCGAATGTTTTATAAAAATAAATATCATCACAATGTGTTTTTTCAAATAAATCATATCTATGAGCACAAATAATTAATTCAAGCTAAATAACATCTATGAGCACAAATAATTAATTCAAGCAGCTTGACTGCAGCTATGATGTAGTACTTGAGAGGTTGTTATATAATAAATGCCTTATAAAATCAATGTTGCCACAAGGATGATAAAAGCTGTGATGTCATTAGGCATGATTCATTATTTCAAGCAGGATGGCTGCAGCTATGATGTAGTACTTGAGAGGTTGTTATAATAAGCTCCTTTTAAGATCAATGTTGCCACAAGGATGATAAAAGCTGTGATGTCATGAGGCATGATTCATTATTTCAAGCAGGATGGCTGCAGCTATGAT
>KN886051.1:0-13329 GCA_000934455.1 Apostichopus parvimensis
CCTAACCCTATTCCCTACTTCCTAACCCTACTTCCTGGTACGGATTCTAAAGTTAGGCCGTCTGTGGGCCTATGTAGCCTACAGGAAGTTAGCATCATTTGTTTTCCTTGAACCAAAAACAGCACCCATTATTTGTGATACAAATACTGATTTCAAGGATCAACTGCAAGTAATGTTTTTATTTTGAGGTTGGCTAACACATGTAGGCTATGTTGGCCTAAGGGAATATATTCACATTACTTTAGGTATGCCATTTTCAGGTAAAATAGATATGTTCCATTGAGCCTATTCCTCGAATCAAACCACAAACAAATTAACATTGTTGTAGTCTACCAGAACCGCTGCTGTGTGAGTTCTTTTCTGCACGATCTGGTTAGCCATAGTTTACAGGTTAATGAAAAGGAAAGAATCAGTTTGGAATAGTACCACAAAGAAATCACAAATTCAGTGCAAACTGTAGAATTAAAGGGTGCAACTTCAACATTTCGATATCATTTAAAACTAGTTCTGCTTGTTTGCCCTCAGAATCGGTGCAAGCAATGACATAACTATATGTCTTCTTTCTTTCTTTTCATTCCAGCCATTGAGCAGCAAATTAAAGAACTGCAAGCACGGACAAATGCCCTGAAAGATACCAGTAATGCAGAAAGCAATGGTGCAGCAAGGGAAGCGGAAAGAATTGGGTTTGCCAAAGCTGGCCACTTTGATCAAGAGATTTATGAACCCAAGACCCCACGAAGTAGATTTTTTGGATATGACACATCTATTGCAGCTAATGAAGGAGATGAGGTAAAACTTATACCACCTTGATTTCATAATAATCTTACAAGTCTTGCTTTGTCTAACGAAGACCATCTTGATGTCTACTTTGCTGATTACACCTCATGTAGTTCTCACAATTCTGACAGTTATATGATATATCCATGAAAATGCTGTTAAGTGAAAATGATGGCCTTAATGTTGTAGAACATGTATATTTAAGTCATGCCTGCAATCAAAGGCATTGAATGTGGAAGATCAGTAAGCTTGCTAAATACTTAATGTCAGTTTCATATAAAGAGACAGTTTCCTTAGATTCTTGAACCAAAGAACTTGAATTCAGTATAAATTTAGTCAAATGTACTGCACCTTATGTCTGGTATGTAAGCAAGAGGAACATTCATTTTTATTGCAGTTGGCGATCAGATTATCTTGTCGTGTACATCATTATCAAACATAATTGACTTTTCATCTTGACTTATTTCTTTTTATTACTTACTATAGGATGATGATGTTGACACATCCAACTCCCTGATGGGTAAAAACACATACACAGCTCCATCCACACTGTTCAGTAAAAATCAAGAAGCAGCAAAGGTAAGCAATTTGAACTTGTAAAGACTCAATCCATACAAAATCAATGTAGCGCTGACAAAACACTTGCTAGGATTTTTTTTAATATTTTTTTTTATGATAATTCTTGTACCATTTGTAAGTTGTGGCTGTAAAATTCAGATTGGGTTGATAAGTGAATAACAATTTTTAAATCAGCTATTTTTTGTATGTTTGTGCAAAGTTATTGCAATTTAAAACTGAGGAAAATGCAGCTTTGTGAGGTGTGTATTTTCTTTCTCTATCTTTTTTGACAATTGGCTGTTCTTTGTGACTCTCAACTGTTTTGGAATTGTAAATCTCATTAGAGAGTCAGAGATCTTGTTTAAAGACTTTTTTTGCTATTTTTTGTTTTACAGGATTTTGAACCGTTTGCAGAGACAAGGAGGCCCACAATTGCTGACAGAGAAGATGACTACAGAGCTAAAAGGCGGCAGATGGTGATTTCACCAGAACGCCATAATCCTTTTGAAGTCGGTGTGTGAACTTTTTTCCCTTTTCTACTTTCTTTCTATTTTTCACTCTTCTTAGTATTTATAATTTTCATTCAAAGCCCTTTACTTTATTGGTTTCCATAATGAAAACATGAAAAAAAAGTCAAGAATGGTCTTCAAGTGATTGAGGCTGGTGAAGTAAAGTACCCTGTAGATGTGTCTAGGTGACAGCTTGAATGTATAAATGAAGGCATTAATACTAACATGATGAGTTGAAATCATTGCTAACCATTTGCAATCGGGTATGTTTGAAGAGATGAACCACCCCCGCAGGATTTTTTAGTTCAGGAGATACTTGTAGTGGATCAAAACTGGTGTTAAACGAGATAACTGAAAGTGCTGGGTCATGTGATTTGGTTTTAAAAAAAAATTACTTACCAATGTCTTTGTGTCTGTGAATGGGAAAACTAGCAACAACCCAAGGAATCAGTGTTTTAGTTTGGGTTAGGAACTTGTGAATAGAATGACCATAATGAATATGTGTCTGACAAAAGAACCTGTGTGTTGCAAAGGAGCATGAAAGGTATATGATTATTGCATCTGGCAATACTGCAAGCAAACTTGCGTAGTACTCGAGTGAAGAATTTCCTATGAGACGAGTTGTCATGTGTTGGTTACCATGTATCCATGACTCATGTGATAATCGTTAAGTTACCCCCTTCCTGCACTACTCCTGACTAATTAAAAATCTCTCATTCTTTCCCAAACAGTGCCATTATCGCTCCTGACGTCGTTGGCCAATTAAATAAAAAGGCAATTAGGTCTTGTAGGGACTTAGGTCAAGGGTACATCAAAGAAGTTTGGTCATATTAATATTAATATTAAAGATGAGCATATTGTGGTTGTAGGTTATCAGCAGTATAGTATCGGTTGTGACAATAGCTTTGGTCATGAGTTTTTAGTGTTGTGTCATAGAGCTCATTGGGTATGAAACGAAACATTGCACAGTTGCAAAAGAATCATGCCTCTTGCTCCTATAGCTAATGTTTTGTATTTAGCTTATGGTATTGAAAATGGGAAAAGTTTGTTTGTTTTGAAAATCACTGGTTTTGAAAGTTCATTACTTCTAACATTTATTTATTTATTTAGTCTTAAGCTGTGAGAATGTTCAAATTAAGTACTGATCAAAAATTCTGAAGCAGTGGTACAAGAATATGGCAAATGTAGCCTTTGTTTTTATTTCAAACTCAATTGGCTCTTTTCAGTAGAATGTGGATACAATGATAGAGAAAGGAAGGAAAAGTAGTTTCTTGGCCCAATTTGGAGGTCCTGTTAGAATCAAGTCAAGGGATGCATTTCTTTGGTTCAGCAATGTAAAGGAAGGTGTTAGAGAGGTTGTGAATACTGTTTGGACAAAGTTTGGACAAAGTTTGTCCTCGCTTCGAACTGTCTTTGGAATTGTCCATTCCTCACGTTAAAAAGTGTCCAGTCTGGATAATCCTTACAGTACGTACAATCTCTTGGAAGTTCTTGCCAGCAGCAGCGTCTATAATGTAAGACAGCGAGCCTCATTTGATACAAGCGCAGATTGACGGATGGAGGAGAATAACGGGCTTGAGGGTTGGGGAGGAGGGGGGAGGGAGGGAGGGAGGACAAGCTTAGCTAGCAGAAGGAATATGTTATCTTTTTAAGTCAAATAAAACAATTCTCTTTGCAAATCTGCAAACACCACTGCACTAACAGTGAAAAGCTTTGTCTTTTTAGACACATTGTCATCTTCTCCAGGTTAAGCTGTGACGGTTGGATTGCCAAGGGCTGGCCTCGGCCAAACAGTACGTATATAATATAACCCCGAAGGCAGAGTCTTGTGTGGAACTCTGGTTTGGTCTCTGCCGGTCAAAACAACATGGTGTCTTTCTTCATTTTCAATATTTATATGCTTGTAAACTGGTAATAGTAAAATAATTTTCTCTTTGTTTTTCTTTTGGTATGTTTTTTTTTTCCTTCAAATTATTTTCACCACAATGAGTTTCAAAGAATGTTATGATTAGTTTTCAGAAAGAAAAAAAAAAGGAAATGGGAGAGACTGAGTTAGGCCAAATTACTTGTCAGAAGTGAGGGAAACCCTTTAAAGAGGTAGTATTATGTTGAATTAAGCTTACTCACTGCTACAGACTACTACTATGTAACCTTCAATTATGGATAGTTTTAGACTCCTTGTAAAAAATACTGGACAAAGACTAAATACCCTTGTGATTGGAGCATACCTTGTTGTTTAGATGTAAAAAGTAAACATTCCTTGCATGTCCACACATTCAGTTAATCAAAATGGACTGCTACCGTGTCCAATTAGTACAACTATTCAAGTGCAGTGGCTGATTCCCGTGGCTGTCGGTAATTTATGGAGTGAGTAGGTGGGGGAGGGGTGGTTTAGGGAGTGGGTCGTTAATGTATAAACGGCCTTTTGCTTGGGGAATTTTCCTGTACTGATAGTCTTTGTTAGTTATCTTTTCTCGGGGTGGCGTAGAGCAGCCTTTTAAAAACCAAGGACATAAGAGTTTAGTCATTAATGGCATCTCACAGTTAAATTCACAGCAGATAGTTAAGGGCGATGTGTATACCAATCACCCCTGGGCTCTTTGCATGGAAATATCAAACCAAACAAATCCATTGTGGTGAAAATAATTTTGATGTTGTTTGCATGCTTGCTGTATTCATTTATTGAATCCTCTTGTAATTGTCACCCAATTAACCAGGGAGGTCTTTTCTCCTCTCTTCCTCTCCATCTTCATCTTCTTGTCTCAACAGGAGCCAAAACACCCGATCAGAATGCCTGGACTTACGCTAATATTCGTAGACAACAGTTGATCGATAAACAACAGGTAAGAATGACTCTGTTACATCCAGATATGGATACGTGTGGTACATGGAAGACAAATGTAGAGTAGCATGGGGTCGTGGGGCGGGGGGATATGTATGGGGTGAGTTTGGAAGTAGCAGTTGTCTGTAATCTTTGGGTCAGTTGTGGTCAACAACATCCATGTGGAAATCAGGGGCAGAAGGGGAGTGCTTCTGAATGAAAATGGACAATAGAGTGCGACAGTAAAACTGATACATAACAAGAAGTTATTGAAGGATTCAGTTTCTGCCTCCCACTCTAGCACCCTCCACCCCCCCTCCCCTCCCCATTCCTATGTTACCCTTACATTCCTTTATTACATAATAAGTTAACATTATTAACGACACAAGTTTGTTAGAAGATATCTGTAAACCTGAAAAGATCATGTGATCTAACCTTGAAAGGTGCAGTGTTTTGATTGTCTGTGTTCTAATCTAACTTCAGAATGACTACCGACAGCAGATGCAAGAACGTTCCAAGGATGGTACTCTCCAGGCACAACCGGAGTCCCAGCCACCCGTGAAGCAAGCATGTAAGTCTCAAAACTACATGATGGCACTAGCATTTGCTGAAATACTATATCCAGGGCTTTGGTGCCAAATTCTTTGGGGGAAAAAAAACTAAGAAATTGCTCTTGATGGAGATTTCAAGATTGTTTACACCGGAAATCTGTAAAGATTGAATCTTTCTAAAGGAAGGGATATTTTGGTGTGTGTGTCTGTGTTGATTTGTGTTTGTAATGTTTGATACTATAATCCTGAGACGAACCAGTTCATTAGCTTTCCTAGCCAAAATTAAATTACAAAATATGAAATGGAAGTTAAAGGTTTGAAAATTTCCGATTATCATTTTGCGTGTGGACAGTGCTGATATGAAATATTGGCTGGGCAACAGAAATAAGAGTCGCCAATTGTTCGATAAAATTTCTCTGGTGGGTATCTGTTCTTACCTCATTACCGTCTTGTCTTCAGTAATCTGCTATAAGTTGCAGAAATAAGTTGGTGATAAAATGGCACCAAGATAGTGGTTTACAGTAGAGAGAAACAGACATTTAGCACTACTACATCAGTGGTTAAACCTTTCATAAATCATTCTCTTTTAGCTAAACGTAGTCGTTGGGATCAGTCTGGAGCTGGTGATGAGACACCAGGAGCAACTCCAAGTAAAAAAAGAGCCAGTGGTTGGGACCAGGAAGAGGTAAGAAATATGTTTTTGTTTTTATCTGAGCCAAGAATGAGAACATTGCAATCTATATTGTAGGTCCAAAACAAATTCAGATTGAAATTAATAGTATAATATCATCTCTGCAAGTCACTCATCTTGTAGTTTGATTTCATTGTTTGTGAATGTTTCAGTTGTCCTCTCCTCTCTTAATTGAGATGATTAAAGTTTATTCCCTTCTATCTGTTTCTAAGCTATCCTGAGAACATCACATGTAACATAATTTTGTCTCTGTTTACAGTGTGTTAATGTTTTTTTCTTCCTCGCAGGCCACCACTCCCTCTATCAGTCGATGGGATGAGACTCCAGGACGGCCAAAGGGTGGAGAGACCCCAGGGGCCACCCCAACAGCCAGTACAAGAATCTGGGATGCCACCCCAGGTCATGTTACCCCTGGTCATGTCACCCCTGGCCATGCCACACCTGGTCACACAACCCCTGGACATACTACCCCTGGTCACTCGGCAACACCGAGCTCACGTCGTAACAGATGGGATGAAACCCCAAGAACAGAGCGAGGTAAAATCTGAAGACTGGTTAAGGAAGTAGTTTGACAATGGTATTAATAGCAGTAGTCCCTTACCTTCCAATGGTGAGACTGAAATATGCCTAGTTTACTGTACATACTGAGTCTCTTACCTTCCAATGGTGAGACTGAAATATGCCTAGTTTACTGTACATAATGAGTCCCTTACCTTCCAATGGTGAGACTGAAATATGCCTAGTTTACTGTACATAATGAGTCTCTTACCTTCCAATGGTGAGACTGAAATAAGCTGGCTTAAATGGTTGCCCAATAAGCTTGACTTAAATGGTTGCCCAACAAGCTTGACTTGAATGGTTGCCCAACAAACCTGACTTGAATGGTTGTCCAACAAGCCATTTTGAAAACCGTCTGCTTCAATTGGTGAGATAACATGGACTAAAGAAACTTGTTTCCAAGATGCTTGGTCTTTCCATTAACAGCACTGTATATTATCAACAGATGTTGGAAAAATTGAATAGAAAGTGTAGCTTTAATGTGTTCATGCCCCCCATGTGTGTTAATAATTCTGTGTTTTGTGTTCAATCTTGTAGAAACACCTGGCCACGGTGGAGGGTGGGCTGAGACACCTCGCACAGACAGAGGCGGGGATCACCCATCTGACACACCTACCCCAGCATCCAAGAGAAGATCCAGATGGGACGAAACACCCGCAGGGTCACAGACTCCAGGGACTCCCCGTACACCTGCCGTTGGCACACCTAAGACCCCTGGTACCCCAAGCACACCCATGCTGGGAGCTGGTGTGACCCCAGTCGGTCAAAAGGCCATGGCAGAAAGTACCCCTACACCTTCAGGGGTCAGAATGACCCCGGAACAACTACAAGCTTGGAGATGGGAGAAAGAGATTGACCAGAGAAACAGGGCATGGTCAGATGAAGAACTGGATGCCTTGTTTCCAGATGGATACAAGGTAAGCCATCTTCAATTAGTGGTAGAGAATTAGCTCATTCATACAGTCTGTACAAAAGCGCTTTGCATCGGAACAGTTAAATCAAGTTTAAAATTGTAAATCAACATGTATGAAAGCATTCAGATGGGATGTTGGGTTCTGGTGCACTCATGCAAGTTTCAAGGGAACTAAAACATTTTCCATTGGTGAAAAAGGAGGTATACTTGTTTCATTTTGAAAATCAGGAATTTTTTTTTTTTTTTTTTTTTCTCATTAATTTTAAGGTCCTACAACCACCAGCTGGCTATGTTCCAATCAGAACCCCAGCCCGTAAGTTGACATCGACACCGACTCCGATGGGAGGGACCAGTGGTTTCTTTATGCAGCAAGATGGTACTGTGGTAGATCCAGGCATTGCTCAACCAGCTGGCAACCTGCCCATGCTCAAGCCAGATGATGCCCAGTACTTTGGCAAACTTCTGGTGAGTAGTGCTTTAATAAATATGTTTGGGATTGTTTGATCTATTTGTTATATGTTTTGTGTCCTTTGTTGAAGCAGGAGGAGTGGGCTTGGGAGTATGAAGTTTTAACAGTGCGATAAAGATATTTAGGTTTCAAGGATAAAGCATATGTAGAATTATTAACTTCAGCTTAGTCTAGTCCAGCAGTACTTCCACTGTCTATGCACCTAGGCCAAGTCGTAACTTGCATAGGAGAATGGGGGAATGTTTTTTTCTGTTCGTTAACCGGTAAGGCTAGGTACCAGCATCATGAAGTGTAGTGGAATGTGATTTGTTATTAAAGTTATGTTCCTCATTTCCATCTGTAGAATGATGTTGATGAAAGCACGCTGAGTCCTGAGGAGCAGAAGGAGAGAAGGATCATGAAATTGCTCCTTAAGATCAAAAACGGGACCCCACCCATGCGTAAAGCTGCCCTGCGTCAAGTCACTGACAAGGCCAGGGAGTTTGGCGCTGGTCCTCTCTTCAACCAAATCCTCCCATTGCTGATGTCTCCGACATTGGAAGATCAAGAGCGCCATCTGTTGGTGAAAGTTATCGATCGCATACTGTACAAACTGGATGATCTTGTACGACCATATGTACACAAGGTTAGTGTTCTTACTTTATGCTTGTTTCTGCACGTGACAGTGAGTATTCCACACTGCTTCAGAGTTCTATACATGATAAATGGTAGTTATACCACTGACAGAAACAGAGACCAATTCTTGCAAAATATCAATTCTACTAAATCAGCTCTGATCCAAAATTTCATTGAAATTCCATCGCCAAATACAACTCTTTTTTTCTTTAAAACAATCAAAGCACGCTTCGTTAACGTTGCAAAACACGTGTTTTGTATGGACAATAAATTGACAAGCTATACTGAAGTATAGGATAGTTAATTATCCAGATGTTATCATATCCAGATAACCTCTGATCCCAATGTGTTCAGACAATCCAGGGTTTACTGAAGTGTTGAAGCTGTTGCTTCATTCGATAGCTTCTTTCAAAGAACACATAATGACTTTTGTCACTCGATGGCTGCATAGTGTAGTGAAAATATAATTAACTGTCCTTGCGTCTGGACAGAAAGGTTCTTAATATACCTGTTTACCTTCCAGCAAATTATAATGACATCATTAATGTCATATTTATGGTATGGATGCCTTAAAGTAGCCAAATAGCTTTATAGCCCCAAATATAATTACCACACTGCATCTATGAAAACTGTATGTCTTTTGTTACTGGAAATTATTTTCCTTCTGAATGGGGAGGAGAGGGCGGGGGGGGGGGGGGGTGGAGTAGTGGAGAGAGGGGTTTGAAGATCCTCTCATTACTCTATACTAATTAATTCCTTTCCAGATCCTCGTGGTCATTGAACCCCTTCTGATCGACGAGGATTACTACGCCCGTGTGGAAGGCCGGGAGATCATCTCCAACCTGGCCAAGGCTGCTGGTCTAGCTACTATGATCTCCACCATGAGACCAGACATCGACAACTTGGACGAGTACGTCCGTAACACCACCGCCCGTGCTTTTGCCGTGGTGGCCTCCGCCCTGGGTATCCCAGCCCTCCTGCCTTTCCTGAAGGCTGTCTGTAAGAGTAAGAAGTCATGGCAGGCTCGTCATACTGGCATCAAGATCGTCCAGCAGATTGCCATCCTGATGGGATGCGCCATATTGCCTCACTTGAAGAACCTGGTGGAAATTATTGAACATGGTGAGTGTGACCGTTTCAAACTACAATTTGTTAGAATGCACTCAAGTCTGAGTCATCATGATGTAATCATTTTCACTATATGATACGTAAGTAAAGAAATGTCAAATAAAAAGTGCCAGTCGAAATTTGAATCTCGACCTTTCCATTTATTTAACTGATAAAGATTACCTCAAATTAGGTATGACTTGCTTCATTCGCAATATTTGGAATTGAGGACACACCCAATGTCTGGTTCAGACTGCAGTTATTGCTGCAGTTCTTTAGAATTCTTAGAAACATCATTCCTAAGAACTGTACAAAGGTCATCATCTTTGATAATACTTGCAATATATCCTATTTAGCTTTGATTGAGGTTTTCATCTCAAAGTTGTATTGATTACTTTTCAAACAGATACTCTACTTCCAATCTTTTCTTGTCTTCCAGCGTGTTCAGTTTCCAATAAGTTAATGATCAATAATTTAAATCAAAGCAGCAATTGCTGAAGGTTACTTAAGTTTCACACGTTTCCGTACTGCGTCGTTGACAACAAATGTTCTTTTCTCCGTTTGATTCTACTCCAGGTCTGGTGGACGAACAGCAGAAGGTACGAACCATCACAGCTTTGGCCGTAGCCGCCCTGGCAGAGGCAGCTACTCCATATGGTATCGAATCCTTTGATAGTGTACTCAAGCCCCTATGGAAGGGTATCAGACAACACAGGGGAAAGGTGAGACCTTATTCTGTATTCATTGTGGTAAAGGTCATTGGCTGTGCATTGAAATGTTTAGTGTGCTAGACTTGTTCATTCTATTGTTAACCTTCCAAATGGTTCCCTAGACATAAAATTAAATTACATTAGACATAAAATGTCTTTTGACTGAGATGTGTGTTGCAGTTGGCAGTTAAGATACTTGTTCAAGTTTGAAGATGAATGACCATTATTTGAGACCCTAAATATTTTTTGTAGGTATTGCCAATAGCTTATGTCATAATTGTCATAATTAATGTCATAATTAAATAACACTCTTTGTCCATGCTTGTTAGCTCATTGAACTGTTCTTGGGGTTGTGTCTATGGAAGGCATACTCAAGTCATTTGTCTACGAGGGAGACAGGGAAGCAGTGGTTTGGAGCAAAGGGCCGGACATAATCAAAATCTCAATATACCTAGACTGATCAATGAGCAGGCTAAGCTGTTAGGGTGCCCAATCCTAATTTGATCAGCAATGTAGGCTTGGCCATTACGGTGCCTAATCCTAAATTGATCAATGTGCAGGTGGCTGTTAGGGTGCCGTATCCTAATTTATCAATGTGCAGGCTAGGTCGTTAGGGTGCCCTCATCCTAAAGCTTAAGCGTTCCGTATACCTGATGAGTGAAAGACTGTGGTTCAACTTTCTTAGCAAATTTGATTGAAATCTATGGGCGATTTGACAACTCCTGTTCTCTTTTTTATCATTACAGTAAGGCAGGAGAGAGTGGTGTGGGTTCACATTCTTGTTGAAATTCAAATCAGTAACTTTAATTTTCCTTGTTTTTTTCAGGGTCTGGCAGCTTTCCTGAAAGCCATTGGTTATCTCATTCCTTTGATGGACCCAGAGTACGCTAACTACTACACCAGGGAGGTCATGTTGATTCTCATTCGTGAGTTCCAGTCTCCAGATGAAGAGATGAAGAAGATTGTCCTCAAGGTAAATACCTCCCTCACTTTATAGTTTCAACATATACTACTGATAATACCTAATTTATGACAGTAAGGCTTAATGTTAAGGATATATCCTTCACATTCAAGAACATTTCCTATGGAAAGGAGACAGGCATTAATGTTCACAAGTCTTAGTTAATAGTGTACTCATCCTTACATTCTTCCTCTCTCATAAAGTATCTATTTGTTATTCTTTTCCTGTTTCGTAGGTGGTGAAGCAGTGTTGTGCTACGGATGGTGTGGAAGCTCAGTACATCAGAGATGAGGTGCTGCCCTCTTTCTTCAAGCATTTCTGGCAGCATAGAATGGCGCTGGATCGCAGAAACTACAGACAGGTAAAAAATCATAGTCATTCCAAGTCATAGATAAAAAGGAAATCAGTATAACAGGCCTTACTCATATCATTGACTTGCAGAAAGCAATAGTGAGTAGTAAGTTTACAGAAAGAGAGAATTGAAATGAAGTGCTGAGTTTATTGCCCCTAGTTAGGGACAGAGAAGTTTAAAGTTAGTGTTACATCTTTTAGTATTATAACTTAGTGTTTATTATTTGGTGTTATTACTAAGTGTTTATGATTTAGTGTTACGTCTTTTAGTATTATTAGTTAGTGTTTATTATTTGGTGTTATTACTTAGTGTTTATTATTTAGTGTTACGTCTTTAAGTCTCAGAGGAAAACATATTCCCTGTCCAGTGTATCATTGTATCACAGTAATGATGAAGTCGACCTATTTGATATGATTCATTTCAGTTGGTGGACACGACTGTGGAGATTGCCAACAAGGTAGGAGCAGGAGAGATTGTAGGAAGAATCAAAGATGACCTGAAGGATGAGGCCGAGCAGTACCGTAAGATGGTGATGGAGACCATCGAAAAGATCATGGCTAACCTTGGAGCTTCGGACATCGACTCTAGACTTGAGGAACAGTTGATTGACGGAATCCTCTACGCTTTTCAAGAACAGACCACAGAGGTAAGCAAGTTTGGAGGTCAAGAAATGACATCTTCAATTTTAAAATCTGCCCCAGACACTTTTTCATGTTGGTATTGTCACATGCACTGAGCATGATCAGAGGTTACCAATTTACTGAAGTTCACTTCATTATTTGAATTGAAAGAAGTGATCTTAGTGTCATACATTAGCAAACTTTAACCAAAAGCAATGCACAAATTTGTATTTGTTCTGTTACTTGAAATCATCCGCAAAGAATTCTTGATCTGGTGCTATCTTGGAATTAGTTGCCAGATAGAAAAATTCCTCACATCAGTTTTATAACAAACGAAACTCAACAGTCTTTGAAACTGCTTTCTATGATACAACGCTTCTTGACAACTGGTAGATTTTTTATTCAGTAAATTTATGAACAATAATTCAGTGACATTCTACCTTGGGAAATTCGTTTTTATTTTCTGACAGGATTCTGTGATGTTGAATGGGTTTGGAACCATTGTCAATGCCCTTGGTAAGAGATGTAAGCCTTACCTGCCACAGATCTGCGGTACCATCCTCTGGCGTCTCAATAACAAAGCTGCAAAGGTCAGACAACAGGCCGCTGACCTCATCTCAAGAATCGCCATCGTCATGAAGACCTGTCAAGAGGTAATTATATCACCATCATATTTCTTGCAGTTAGTTCATTCTTTCGGTTGTATCTTTCTTGTCAAGTGTACCTGTTCCACCACTCATGGATTAGTTCCTTTTTCTGGTTCACACAGTCGCTGGTTTCCATTTATGATATCTTACATCTATTGTACTTCTATTAACTAATTATATATTATCATTAGATAATCTATTGTCATCCTTCTTATCGTTGTTATGTTTGTGAATGAGTTCAAATAGTTCACCATGAATCAGTTGAAACCTTCCCTGTTTTAGATTTCACCATTCGTTTGTGGTGTCAGCCACGTAATATCCGATAGTGCCCGGCTAGTTAGTAATTTCTTTCCTTTTATTTTATCAAAGGAAAAATTGATGGGACATCTTGGAGTTGTGTTATATGAGTACCTTGGAGAAGAGTACCCAGAGGTCCTCGGTAGTATTCTTGGGGCTTTGAAATCCATCGT
>KN886051.1:15873-39151 GCA_000934455.1 Apostichopus parvimensis
CGTCCCAGCCCACAAATGTAACTGTTCTCCAAAGTGAATGTTTGTTTACCTCTTTGCATACACAGGGATCTTGTCCACAGACAAACAGCCTGCACTGCCATTAAACATATGGCTCTTGGGGTCTTTGGCTTCGGCTGTGAGGACTCATTGGTCCATCTCTTGAACTTTGTTTGGCCAAACATCTTTGAGACATCTCCTCACGTGATCCAGGCGGTGATGGAAGCCTGTGAAGGACTCAGGGTGGGTCTTGGTCCCGGCAAACTCTTACAGTATTGTGTACAGGTGAGAAACTCTAAAGAGTAGTTTTGTTGTTTGGGGTGTTTCATCACTATTAAAAAAAAAAACACAGGTACACAGAGGGAGACCAGCTGTCTTAGCAAGTTATTATTTATTATTCCATTTATTTTTTTCCTCAAGTCAAATAATCTATGAACTAGAATATGTCTGCAATATTTATTCAACCAGCAATGTCCCCATATTTTAGAATGCTGAAATGTGGTACAGGTGCCAACTCAATTTGTTCCTTGGATTTTCCACCTCTGCAAGGTAATGTCCCCACGATGAGAAGAAGTGTTAACTTTGACAATTAAATCTTTCAGCTAGAAAAGGGTGATAATATTCAAAATGGCAATGCTCCCCAAACACTTCTGTTATTTATTGAAGATGAATGTCAGATATGTTTTATTGATTATTAATGTTCCTAGAGAGGGCTCCACCATTACCTGAAATATTTTGTTTTTGGGGGACCTGAATTAAACAATGCTGCCCCTCCTCTAACTGTCAAACAATTTATGGCCTCCTCATGATCGTGAAATGCTGCTGCCCACAACATTACTAAATGTTTAAATGTAGTCATTTCAGGATTTAACCTATGATAGCCACTTTACGAAAACTAAATATCTACGTAATCTTTCCAAATTTCGAGTGAATGTTGTCTTTCCATAAGCTTTTCATGACAGCAAAGATTGATATATTTCTTGTTTTTTCCATCTTTTTTCTTCTTCAGGGTTTATTTCATCCAGCAAGGAAGGTTCGTGACACTTACTGGAGAGTGTACAATACGTTATACATTGGTTCACAGGATACCATGGTGATGTCATATCCCAGGGTGCCCAACGATGAAAAGAATCAGTATGTGAGATACGAGATGGACTATTTCTTGTAGAAATATATCATAGTAACTGAGTCATTGGTACGGATGGCTTACTACCAGGGAGGGTGGGGTACTTCAGCAATCCTAACAGTGACGTCTCCATTCTGTGGATGAGATTAGGAAGAGATGAATTGTACTATAGCGAAGCAACCTAGGAAACTCACAGACCGGTGAAAGATGGAAACCAACTCTGTCCATGAAGTGGCGCCGCACCCTCCCGCCTCTGTTCCCACTCTCTGCTTAGTAGGAGGAGTATGCATTGCCATGACAACAGAGATTACCAGACAATTGCAAATATTTTCTCTGAATTCATTATTTTGGAAGTCACAGTGCTATTATTTCTTGAAGGTCTTCGGACACCTAAGAAACAACGTTGTCCTTATCACTCAAATAGGCCTTAGAAATCATGCAAAAATCTGCAACGACCATCAAAATCCATCAAAGATTGACCATTTCTATTTGATTAGTTCTAGTTTTATGTATGAATGAACATTAGCTAGTTATGCACATTATGATGTAAAGGGGAATGACTGCCTAATTTTCTGTTATGTTTTATTCCTTTGTATTTACAACCTTTGTTTCAAAGACACTGAACACAGCTTTGTGGCGGAAGGCAATTTTTGGAAATATTTTATTGTCTTTTTTTGGAAAGAAGAACATCACTTTATTCAAATGATATATGGGGGCTCGTAACTTATTAAGGCCTAAAATAAAAAAAATTATGAGCGCAATACTCCACGTCATAGTTGCACACATTTAATGAGTTGCTCAGGTTTATCAAAACTGCAAATGTGTATATCTTGGAAAAGAAAAAAGCTTCCCAAAACATTTCAACAGATTTTGAAAGAGAATCTTATCACACACAACAAATGTACTGCATATGGGGCAAATTGGCTAGATGTCTGTAATACTTTAACTTGTAGAAAATACCCTGCAAATAATCCATTTGTTTATGAAAAACACTTTTATGAAGGTAAAGTTACCATGAGTTAATTTGTATCTTAAAAGAATGTGTGTTTGTATGTGTGATGGAGTGAATCTTAATAAAACTAGTAAAGCTGTATTGGGATCATGGTATTAAAGATTGTCATAAAATTCCTTAAAGTCATCACAAAAATCTTTTTAAATGTATAGCAGAGTGAGACCTGAACATTTAATTTTGCTTTTCTTTTAAAATATCTGGTCCATTGTCATATGTCCCAATTAGGGTTGAAACCATTCCCTAGTTTGAAAACATAACGCTACCTTATTCCATCAAGATTGTCCAACTTATATGCAACTGTGTAAGGTTTGCAAGTTAAGCGACAAAGTTATTACACTTAATATGTGAGAGACAACATTTGATAAGGTTGGATGTAGAAGGTTGATATAAGAACAGCAACATGATTGTTATTACAAAGATCTCTGTAAATAGATTGAGGGTGAAGGTGTCAGATTATGTAGAAATATTTCATGGCTCACTCAAAAGTAATGGAAAATGGTTCATTTTAATACAAGACCGGATTTTAATTAAAAGTCTGAAAACCTTGTAAACAAGATAAATTCAAAACTGCTCACTTGGTTATGTGGATCCTCATTAAGTAAAAGGAGCTAGGTGTGTGCACTGTTTACAATAAAATGTTCTCATATGTTTTAAAATGTGGCAATGAATTATTAAGCCTGTTGGCTTTCTGGTGTACTTTACTTTGTTTCCTTGTGTCATTTACTGGAAGACTAGTAAAAGGAAAGCAGAAGTTGGGATTGAACCTGGGACCTTGTAATGCCAAAAAAAAAGCCTAACCACTAGACCATTAGGTGAGACCCTGATGGTGGATGCTTTTCAAATATTTAAAGATCCAGTTGTTTGGACTTAGGCGTTTTATCTAAAACATTTTTCTCCCCCTGATCCTTGTCAGGGAGAGGGGAGGCGAGGAACTCACCTAGTCCGCTTGGGAACCTTGTCTGGGGGGAGGGGTGTCGCGATACTCACCTTGTCCGCTTGGGAACCTTGTCAGGGAGGGGGTGCCGCAGAACCCACCTATTCCACTTACCACCCTGGCCACTTTGCATCAGGGAGAGGGGGGCATCGGAACCCACCCTGGCCACTCGGGAACCTTGTCGGGGAGGGGGATGTCCTTTTACAGTGATTACTCACCCAAGATCAAAACCAAGCCAGGGCTTGAACCGAGCTGATCAGAAACTTCTAATCATTTACGGAACTACCCATTACACCATTTTGGTTCCCAATGAAATAAACTTCGTTTCTTACCTTTATACTTCCACCTGCTCCAAAGAACAGAAAATTAAAAGGCTCTAGCTGGACTTGAACCGCAGACATGGAGTTTGTCTGACTCTCTCCAGTCCAGAGCACTACCAACTGCGCCACAGTAACTGTTGATAAATATTGCTCGTTTCTAATATTTCAACTTCAGAATGGAAGGAGGAAAAGAGCAGAAAAATAAAACTGCTCTCTCTGGTGTTTGAACCCCAGACATGGAGATTATCTGACTCTCTCCAGTCCAGAGCACTACCAACTGGGCCACAGTAACTGTTGAGAAATAATGCTCGTTTCTAATATATCAACTTCAGAATGGGCGGAGTTAAAAAGCTGAAAATCAAAATGATCTCTCTGGGGTTAGAACCCTAGGCATAGATTTTGAGTGCTCAGTTACAGAGCACTACCAACTACGCAACAGTTACTGTTGAGAAATAATGCGCATTTCTAATATTTCAACTGCAGAATGGTAGGGGGGCAAAATAATCAAACTGCCATCTCTGGGGTTTTAACCAAGGTCACCAGATGTCCCCGGAAATAAGGGACAGTGCTGGAAATTGGGAACAGTCCCCAGATTTCATGGGCCATCCAAGGATCGAAAAAAAGAGGCCTGCAAAATAACGCACGACTTAATATTCTGTCCTAAGAATGTCGGAATTTTTAGAAAGACCCTGAATAATTGCAATTTAAAGTTTGTGGAATGCCCCCGACTTTTATGTTCCTAAGAATGGCCGGAATTTTTATATAGGCCCTGCATAATTGCAAATTAAAGTTGGTGGAAATGTCCCCCGACTTCATGTTCCTAAGAATGGCCCAAATTTTTTAGAAAGGCCCTGAATAATATGAAGAGTACATGTTTGTGCTTCCATTTGTATACTGGAACAGCATGAAAGCAAGCTGCGGTTGTTTACAATTACAAACGTAATGCCAATCCAGATCGGATCATCCAGTACTTAAACCAGATTTCTTAACTGGTATTCTACACTGAGACACTTGACCATAATCCTTGACACAAATTCTACCACTCCCTTTAAACCATGGGCGCAGATCCTGGTGGGGACGCGTCCCCACCAAAGTTTTTAGTGGTGGGGACATGATATACCTCACCAATTTGTCTCGACCAAACTCTGAATTTAAATTTCCCCTGTATTGAACTTTGGCGCAGTTTGATCCAGCATTATGCAAATGACAAGTGCAAATGACAAACTTAATTTCTAAGCCATGAGATCTAAAACTTAAGGGGGTTTGGAAGCATCATTGGGTCTGGGAAGTGTTATTTCCGGCGATCTGGGAGGTATATTTGCCCAAAAAGATTCTTGTACGCTACGCGCGTACCCATCATCGCGCTCCGCTTAGATAGTATCAGAGAACAGACACGCGTCCCCACCATTATCCAAGACTGATCTGCGCCCATGCTTTAAACATCCAGTCTGCAGTAACATAACTCATGATGTCGATATGATGGAGTCTACAGAGAACCTTGCATGCACTGTTAACATTCAATTTTCGCATATATCAAATGCAGCCTCATGGCTTCCCATTTTTCTTTCTTAGTTTTTGACACAAAGAATTGTAAAAATATAATCATTTTCCAATTTATGTTCCAACTGTTCACTCCACCAGTCTAATGCTGTTTGTATGTTTCACCTATAACTTATTTTCTCTATTGGTTGTTCGCTATTTCAACAGGATGTCAGATCTTTTCAATCAGAGTCACTGGGAATAATGAGTTTACATTATATCTGTAGTTCTTTTATTACCTTTACTGTGGGGTTGTAAAGTGATCCTATTAATGGTTACTTTGGCTACTCCAAAATATGTCTTAATTGTTATTTTCACTTACCAAGTGATACTGTCATTTGCTTGTAATATATAAAACAAAACACACTTTTCTCTTTGTACTTCAAATTTCTTTATTATTGTCCTCAAACTTGTACATTTGAATATCTTTCATTAATCTGGCTTAACCAAGTTGCCAGCTTTCATACATGTGGAGAGAGGAGAGCAAAAGCATCACACCCTGTCCAAATACATCGGAGACTGTATATGAAAAATCAATCGATCAATGATTACTTCGTTAAAAAACTTGACTTAAATATCACAGTTTGACCAGATGCAAAGTAAGGATACAAGTAATGATTTGTATAAATCACAGATTTCCTCAACTCCTCAAATTATGTTACCTCCTGATAAGTGTGTATGGAAAAAAAAATGCTTATCTCTGAGATTCTAGATGGGATGTCCGTCTCCTTTATCATAGGTTGCACATTAATTATGAATCATCCCCAATGCAGCAAAGAACAGCTTCACAAGTAGAATCACTAAACTCTGTTTAATTTTCATCCGATACAAAAACTGAGAGCACAAGGGTTACAAAAGCGATACACCAGGTTCATGTGTCCATTTGCTCTAGAATATAAAAGTTTCCTCAAATGTCTCTTGGAGCTTAAAGGGGATTTTCATCAAATAGCTACAATCTCATTTCAGTTCACTGGACTGTTTGACATTTCACATCATATATTGGTTTTAGTTATAGTCATCAGTGAACTCTCTACATCATTCCTCCCATACCTCCCATACCCCCCATGCCACCCATCCCACCCATACCACCACCCATTCCTGCCATGGGATCCATTTTATCCTCCTTGGGAATTTCAGTCACCAGACACTCGGCGGTTGCGAGGAGGGATGCTACACCAGAGGCGTCAATCAGCGCTGTCCTTACCACCTGAAGGGGAAACACAAAGTTTAAATTCTATCATTGTACAAGTTCAATAATGTCAATAGCATGCTAAATGAACACAGTGTACATTCTTACTATGATTTTGCTAGTCAAACCATCACATCTCTAGAATACTATATATCTTGATTTTAAGTTGGATTTTACACTTGAGGTTGACATGAGAGTCCTTTTAATCATATTCTTGCATAGTTGCCTGTGCTTCGATCTCTTCCACATGGATTTGTACTCATACTGTGGGCATATTTGAATCTTATATATATATATGTATACCAGCAGGGCAGATAAGGAGGGTCAGGTTGGGCTACAGCCGGGGTCCGCAGTCAATTAGGGGGCCAGGCCAGGGATAAATAATAATGTGTTTTGATACGCCCACAAATTTATGAAGAATTTATGCAGGATGAAGCACTGCAAACCCAGTTGGAAATTATAAACAAACTTATAACCCTAGCAACAGACAGTTTTGGCTAGAACAAGAATTGCACCAGTGACCTTAATCACGATAAGATTATCAAGTGATGAGTCATACCTTTGTAGGATCAATAATGCCTTTCTTCACCATATCTACATATTCTCCTTTAAGAGCATCGTATCCGATCTCTTCCGATGATGAGATGATCTTCTCCACCACCAGGGAGCCCTCTAGACCGGCATTTACTGCAATCGTCTGGCAAGGGATCTTCAGGGCTCTCCTAACAATTTCAACACCTGAAACAAAAGAAAAAGAATTAATGTAATCAACACATAAGCAAAATCATAAACAAAAATAAAAACATCCTCACCCTGCACCTCCCCCTCCCCTCTGTTATCCAATCCAGCATCCTCACCCTGCACCTCCCCCTCCCCTCTGTTATCCAATCCAGCATCCTCACCCTGCACCTCCCCCTCCCCTCTGTTATCCAATCCAGCATCCTCACCCTGCACCTCCCCCTCCCCTCTGTTATCCAATCCAGCATCCTCACCCTGCACCTCCCCCTCCCCTCTGTTATCCAATCCAGCCCAGCTAATTGACAAAATGTTATCAAGGCCCATGTAACCAAAGTTTGCTCTGTAGCAAGGTAACATATCTGTGAGAATTTATTTGGAATAAAAATGTCAAGGAAGATGTACAATATTTTCAGAAATTATATCAGGTGGGCTCAGTCCATCATGGTGGGATCAAGAACTTGTGTAATTTAGTGAAGGGCTCACTCAATACAGATGAAGAAAATTTCGGATCTGCTATTTGGCAAGTCTGTTCAGACTACTATGCAGATTGGCCTTGGCAACAAACTTTTTAGGTCAGAGCTAAATGATTAGTTCTTGGACAATTCACATTCACTTGGTGACAAATTATTGGAGGGTGGATTGATTTGATCATTTGCTATTTAACTTTTCAACCAAACCCCAAAATGAATCCTACAGGGATAACCCATCTAGTCCTGATAACAAGGCAACCACAAGCTATCCAGTATGTACACAATGGATGTAGCAAGCTCCTGTATCAGATAAGATTGGTAGCTGTTTAAGTCCTTTGAGGTTTGGTTTCAACAAAGTAACTATTATTAATTAACCAGTAGAACCAGTAGAAGACATAAACTTGACTCACCAAAAACAAAACCACTGCCAAGTTAATACTTGACTGTTTGGAGCCTTGCACAACCTCTATATAGCTGATAATGATATTGACCATCTAAATTAATACACTTGTTTACAAATGTTTGTCAGCCCTAGTACTTGTTACAACTATGTAGCACAAATTACTGAGCTTTTCCCGCCACGCTTGTAAAGCTAATATGCAGCTATCACTCATGTTTGTGTGTAGATAACGCATATATACTACACTTAGTGAAATTTAGTGGCCTGAAAGTGTGCTTTATTAAGTTTGCAAATCCTCAAAACATGACAATTTTAAACCTCACACAAAGACCTTTAGAATATTTAGTTTGCCAGCGGAACAACATGTTTCCGTTGCAAATACATCATTAATCTGGATGTCTGGTAATCCTGAGTAAAAGAGGTGTCGAGATCCAGGTATCAACCTACCTGTCTTTTGGTCATCATTTGCGGTTGGAACAGAATCTAAAGCTGGAATACATCTGAGCAGTGCAACACCGCCACCTAGAACGATACCCTCCTCAACCGCAGCTCGGGTGGCATTCAAGGCATCGTTTACACGATCCTTCTTCTCGTTAACTTCAACCTCACTAGAACCGCCGACCTGTCAGAGAAACGTGGGATCTATTAGACTCACAGACTAATGTCACAACTGCGCAAGACAAATCACAAAGAAGCAGCTGCATACTGCAAGACCAAGCCTCTACTGTTATTGGAAATATGTTATTTGAGGTATCACAGCCTAGCATTACTATCAAGAATTTTAAAATTATCAATACATCCAACCTAATTATGTGCCTAAGGACATTTCTAGAACATCTGCAAGTGTTCTTACATCACACCTTCTCTCAAAGGAACTGCTGCAAAGATCTGATAGTGATACATGCATATTCATGAGGACATTCTTCTATACATCAACAGTTGTAGGTAATATGCAAATATATGCAAATAAAAAAATATATATATAAAATATGCAAATCTTCTCTAACCTTCAAGACTGCCACACCATCAGATAACTTGGCCAATCTCTCTGACAATTTCTCCTTCTCATATTCAGAATTTGTGTTTTCCATTTCCTCCTTGATAAGGGCTACCCGCCTCTCGATACCTTCTTTGTCTCCTTTGCCCTGACATTTGAGTAGAAGACAAGCAAGAAATGTTACAGAGAATTACACATTGAAATATACATAACTGACTACACACACATGAAACAGCATTGAGAGAAAATGCACTAATGGTAGAAAAATATGACAACGTGGTACAGTCCCTTCCCTCCCTCAAAACTCCTACACCCCCCCCCCCCCCAACATCCCTACCAAAGTGGGGGTTAAGTTTAGAACTCCATTATGAGTGTTAAAATTTACCGGAAGTACATTTTAAAAACTTTCATTTGGGGTGGGGGTGGGGGGGGGGTAGGAGAGTGGGAAGCGATGGCATTTTGAGGCTATCACCTTTAACACCTAACTTTGTAAAACCTATTACAGCATAGAATATAAATCAAAAGCAAAGAGTACAGTGATAATGTGCAGAGTGTTGTATGATGTCTAGCTCACCTTGAGTATAAGAGTGTCATCTTTGGTAATGGATATCTCACCGACTTTCCCCAGATCCTGGAATTGCACTTCTTCAAGTTTTACATCCACAGCTTCATCTCCAAACACCTGTTAGAAATAATTGACAATTTGCATCACTTAAAACTGTACAGTTATTGTAGCACAAAAGTAACATACTAGTACTTATATCTGTAACTTATGTGGATGATCCAAATTTGTTCCAAGATTAGCAAACCTTAGGAGTTCATTAAAGTACAATGCTGTCTAGTTTGTCTATTAAATCTTTGCACAGATTTCATCTCACAGCATGAAACAACACAAGCACCAAGATCTTTCAACACTTTTCATTCAATTTGGTGCTATTAATTATTTCCAATTTGTTTATAAAGGCTGTGAATGAAACTATTATTCCTTATCATAGTAAGTTTGCTGATTGCAAATAAAGATGATGAATGCTTACTATGCCTCCGGATGCTACAGCCATATCATGTAATTGGTTCTTCCTGTTATCACCAAAACCAGGAGCTTTCACTGCACACACCTGAAGACCAACCTTCAACCTATAATACAAATAAGGACATTAAACAACCATTAATATATGCAACCATCAATATATGCAACCATTAATATATGCAACCATCAATATACACAATTAGACTGCAATTTCAGCAAGAGAAAAAAATATGTTCCAGATGCATTTCCCAAAAGAAACCAAAGAATGAATTTCACCTATCAACCAAAGTTAAAACCTTCTCCACATTGTAGGATTTCCACTTTTGACTTGATCTTCACATGAACACACATGTTGCAGACTAATGGTAAAAGTACACAAATGAGTCAACATGTTGCATTGCACTCATACCTCAAAGAGAAGAAAGAACCCTTTTTGACCAGCAAGGACCATTCCAATATACTTTATTGCTTTATATTTACTTCGGAAGTTTGGTTTCTTAAGGTTCTAGCAATAATGTGATTGTTTGGTTTTGTCACTGTTCATCCAGTTTCTCTTAAACTTCATTTCCTTCCCTTAAACCCCCCCCCCCCGACCCCTCCACTTCCCCACCCCTCAGCCTCCTTCATAAATTACTACTCACCTGTTCAATACAAGAGTAGTGAGAGCCTCACCATCAACATCCTCTGCAATGATGACCAATGGTCTTTTCTGAGCATTGGCAAGCTCTAGTGCTGGTATTACTGATTGGATGTTTGAAATTTTCTTTTCACAGAGTAGGAGGAGAGCATCCTGGTATTCTACCTTTTGTCCTGTGAATGATTGAACAAATCCACAACATGAATCATGAAAGCAAATATAACATTGAGATTTATGAATAATAGTCTAAGACTTGCA
Organism: Apostichopus parvimensis; assembly: GCA_000934455.1. NCBI lineage: Eukaryota > Metazoa > Echinodermata > Holothuroidea > Aspidochirotida > Stichopodidae > Apostichopus > Apostichopus parvimensis. The sequence goes on from KN886051.1 coordinate 26,518, forward strand.
AGAAAGATGGCACGCTAAGAGTCAACACTGACATAAGCCCGCCCCGCCCCCCCCCCCATCCACCTCCCCTAACCCCTTCTCCCTCCCTTGTTCTTCCCTCCTTCTCCCTTGTTCTTTACTATACCTTTCCTCACTTCAAATCATAATATGAGACTGCATAAATTACACATCTGAGAAAAAGGTAACATCGCAGATATACAAGTACTACAGCCTACAGTAACACCTGTGAACGGGTATCTTTATCTCTACTTCATATACATGTATAGTACCACTAAATTAAATGCAAACTAAGGTATGGGAATACCTTCAGACAAAAATGAAACTGCTTTTCTTTACCTTTTGGTGTGTTGATGAAATATGGTGAGATGTACCCTCTGTCAAACTTGAGACCCTCAATGATTTCTAATTCGTCGTTCAATGTTTTCCCATCTTTCACTGTGATGACTCCGTACCTACCAACAGTCTTCATGGCCTTGGAGATGAGGTCACCAATCACTGTGTCTCCGTTTGCCGATATTGTTGCCACCTGTCACAAAATTAAAATTAAACTTAAAAAGTGACCAGTCCTTTCTCTAGTTGAATTAAATGATGAACATTCCTCTTTAAATGCATGCCATATTATAGCAGGGATAGATGAGGCCTCTGAACATCAGAGACTTGAGTAACTTTGTAAAAGTTTGACTATTTTGAATACACTTTAGTTTTTAAATCATCCCTGTTGGCTTTAAGTTTTCCCATTCATTCTTAACAAAGTTTGTATCACAAAGATATGTACATTATTCAAACCAATCATATTCGATGCAGGAAATCATTTGTCTGGTATCACTGTATAGCAAAATGCTATTAAAACCGACAAATGCCACACAAGTAGAAGCCTGATGAATTGCAAATTTTGTACAAAGGAACAATAGAATTTTGAGAAAAAATTCATAGAATTCAACTAGCTATTACACAAAATTTGAACACTACATATTCCTTACATCGGTCTTCCATTACAAAGAAAACAACTCACCTGAGCGATTTCTTCAGGTGTTGTGACAGGTTTGGAGTTCTTCTTTAGATGTTCCACCACCACTTCAACGGCTTGCATTATGCCCCTTCTAATCTCAACTGGGTTAGCACCCTTGCTGATCTTTTCAAAGCCTTCCTTTGCAATTGCCCTGGCAAGGACTGTGGCGGTAGTCGTACCGTCCCCTGCTTCCTCGTTCGCACTGTTTGCGACGTCTTGAACCAGTTTGGCGCCAACATTCTGCCATCTGTCTTTGAGTTCTATTGATTTGGCTACTGTCACCCCATCCTTGGTAATCTTGGGGCCACCCCAGCTTTGTTCAATAATGACATTTCTGCCCTGTGAAAACAAAATTAAGTCCTCATTAATTCACCATTGCACGTTGAAATGAACGTATATCCACTACTCTTGTGCTTGGTAATAGACTTATGACTATGTAAAATGATTTGAAATATTTGGTTACCCCCAACCCTAAACTACGCCAAGGGATTAGCATGGTACATCAGCAAAATTGCAACAGGATTAATGGTCACTGGGATACTTATATTGCTATTACACCTAATTCTGAAGATTTTGCCAGCAAGAATCTTTGTGACTTACATCCCAGGAAAATCTTAAGCTTCCTAGAATTCAGAGGAGAATATATCAGTTTGTATGTACAATAGCATGGATCACAACTGATGGATAAACTTAATGTGGGGATACAGTTTACAGCATTATGAAAGAACATGATTCCATCAAAACTCTGTGAGATTCATGAACCTAGATGGATGTTTCAATCTTTATGTAATGTCCCTACATTATTTGCAACTTTACCTTAGGTCCTAATGTAACAGCAACGGCATCAGCTAAGAGATCAACTCCCTGCAACATCAATGCTCTTGCTTCTGCACCAAATTTGATATCTTTAGCGTAGCTTCTTGTCAAGGAAGGAGCTAAAGATCTCTGGATTGAGGGCCTCAGTACATGTGATGCCACTGGACGTAAAACACTTGGAAGTCTATACATGATGCTAGTACCTGCAAATTTGAAAAAAACTTAAATCAATAGCCTATAATGTTATATGTGGGTAAATAAACAGTGACTTGGATATTAAACCATGAGATACCTGTTATCCTGTCACACTGGTTACTTTGTTAATATGAATAAGACTATTCATTATGTGTGGGTAGACTATACTGAAGAGAAATTAGAAAATGTATTATGGATTAAGCAATTAGGAGCAATTGCACTGCAACTTGCACACAGGGATTTTTGAGAATGAAAATGCATTGCTTACTATAGAGACTTCCGGTCATAACTTGTGAGATTCAAGAGGTGCGGGTATTCTGCACTTTAGCAAGCAATTGTTCAAACACTAAGAAACTTAGGCCTAATGACTTTTTAATCTTTTACTGTCAAAAAACACATCGGCTGTCCGAAGACTGTCGATCTATCAAAGGACTCAGTATGTGGCATTTTTGCTGTAAGAAACTGAAAGGTAAATTCATGCTGTAATACGGGCTCAAAATTTTTGGAGCTACGGTTAGTCATACATTGCCTAGGCCCTTCTACTTCTAGGCCTAGTACCAGTGTGATATGATATGATGATTATTGAGTTCGGCCTAAAATTTCCAATATTGTATTCACTGCATTTACAAAGTCTTCATAAATGACAGTTTATAAATATCAAATGCAATGCCCAGGTTACACGGATTATCACATGCAGCACCTTAGGCCTACAGCCTACCACTTTTAGTGTTAGGCTCTATTTACAAATATTAGGCTAACCTAGGCCTTGTACTAAACACTGAATACAATTACAAGTCCCCATCAATAACTTGTGTAATGCATGGCCATATATTTAGCACGAGCATTGTGAAGGCGAAGCCGAATCAACTAGCCGGTCTGAAACCATGTTATTCCATTGACGTATTTTCAATTTAATCTCTCTGAGATCTTTACTACACAATCACTTACCAGTGTGCAATGTTTTGCATTAATTCGACGAAATTATCAGAAGATTTTCCCTGCTTCTGATGCCGTTTGATTTACAAGGCGACTCACGTGGGCTGCGAAACGGACAAGCTTGAATCAACGAAATTACCAGAATAATTATGCAATCTTTGTCGTCTGCTATATGCAAATCAGGATCTTTTAGTCAGGGATCGCCAAAGGCAAAAAGTCAACAATTGAAATACTGTCTACAATCGGAAGACAGATAACGATAAACTTTTTTCTTCTTCTTATTTTCTGTTTCTACAAATGAATAACTTGATTCATCAAAATACTGCTGATTTTTCAATCGAAAATAAAGGTTTATCTACTCACGACACGTATTTCTCTACTGATTCATTTGTATGGGGATTGATAAGACAAGTTTATGGAATCATAATCACACACCACCTGGATTCTCGCGTGATAAAGACAACTTGGCCGGACTCCGGTCAAGTTCACCAGGATCATGTAGTTGCATGCACTGGTTCACATATTGTTATGACCCGAATAGAAGTCAACTTCATTAAGAATATGTTAACTTCTCCCATCTACCCCGATGCAGCAAAAGCCCACAGGTTTATGGTCATTGAGCGAAAAAAACATATACTGTAGGCCATATCGCACGGGCAAATTGCTCAGAAGAAAATGCTCAAATAGCTGGCACAAGCAAAACATGAGCTGATAATGTACACATGACATCAGCACGCTAAACTGTAAGATATTGGGGAGACGTCCCAGCTGGGAGTGGATCCTTTTCTTTAGTCACTGATCAGCATATGTCACCGTTTCTCTTAGATTACTTTTACTGACATCATATGACTATTATGGGCCAATTCACTTTTTTCCAAAATAGCAAATGTGCCAATAAAATGTGCACCCTTCGATGAAGAAATTTCTTTTGGATATCTTTAGCCTTTAATATTTTATTTGAATTATTCACGTGCACCATAATAGTATCGGATAGCACTAACACATCATATATATTTAAGTAATATGGCCGGTATGTATCGGTTTATAGCATAATGAGTGGTGGTTGTGGAATGAGAAAGTGCCCCTCTGATGTTTTGCCCCCCCCCCCCCCACTTTTTGGAAGCTTCCTATACCCAGTGTGCATGCAGGCTTAATTTGCTCATAAGTACGTGCTATACATACTGATTTGCTGCTCTTCACTACCTACTGAGAAAAGTTGGACATTATTTTTCACGCGATCCCTGGAATTGGTAACACGCATGCGTAATTGAACACTTTGCACATGTTCACCGTGTTGAGTTGTGTAATGCATTTTGTGTGGTTGTCGATGCCATAGAAAATACGAACACACTAACATGCCACTAAGTGTGCTTAAGTATTAGATCAGCGAACATTCTCGAATTTTGAAGGCAAGACATCGTAGACCTACTGCAGCTCTAAATATCGTAATTCAAAATGGTTAGTTCTATCTTAATCTCTTAATTGTACATATCAAGTGGATGTTAGAAATGATGGCAGTTTAATTACGTTAATGTTTTTCTCATGTTAACCCTACCTCGACAGGCAGTATGCTAAGTGAACTTAATGTCTAACGCGTTGTCGGTGTTACCAACTTAGGCCTTGACTAGGCCTAACTGTGTTAGTGTTAGGACTCACTAAAAAGTTACAGGCTAGGCCTTAAACTACAATAACGTCTAACGCACAGGAACAGCTAGCATAGACCAACGTGCAACTACAAGCCTGGAACTCAGCCTGGAAAAGGCCTGGGCAAGGCCTGGGCCAAACTGTTGTAATATTAGAGCAGCTGAGGTTAAGTGGAGGGGAATGGGTAGACTTTTGGAAAGCTTACTGAGCTAGTTCAGATTATACAACTTTCAAGTACAAGTGATGTAGGCCATACATGTGATGAACATGTCAAGAGTTGGTGGAGGGTACCAGGATATGTGGTGGCTGTTGTACAGGTACTATGATGTTCCACTATCTCTGCAGTCATGTCAAAAAAATGTTCCTATTCTTTCTGTTTTTCATTTCTTATACAAAGGCTGCTGCACTAAGAAGATTCAAACCACTATTTGACAGAATCCTTGTTGAAAGATTAACACCAGAGCTGAAAACCAAAGGAGGTTTGCTGATCCCAGAAAAAGCTCAAGCTAAAGTCCTTGATGCCACAGTTGTAGCTGTTGGCTCTGGACTCAGGAAGGAGGTAATTTATGCTAAGAGATCATCTGTTGGTCTTGAAGAGTGTTCACTGCAAACATTTGCTTAGAGCTGTAACTGTAAGCATACTTCTGGATGAGCAACCCTTCCATTGTCAAATATCAGTGCAGTGAAGACAAAAGAAAACAAGAAAAATTGTATACAACTTCAATCTTGTACAATATTCATCAAATTATATTATTTGAGACATGTCAGAAGCTAAGTTATTTGTTTAAGTACAATTTTCTAGAAAGAAAGTCAGGTTCTTGCAGTGTATTTTAAAAAACATGCAAATTTCAAAACAATTTCAAGCAGAAAGCTGTTCATTGCAGAGATTCAAAACATGCACTTCAGTTAAATATATACTTACAAAATGAACGTTATGTGTGATTGGCACCCCTTGGGATTGGGAAATGGGACTTGTTCTATTTCTACCTTTGACTGCATGGCAAAGTATAATACCTCATTGATTTATGGTGATATATGATTCTTGGCTTTTTTTGCACTCAGGATGGTACCTTTACAGCTATGACAGTAGGTGTAGGTGATAGAGTCCTCCTTCCAGAGTATGGTGGCTCCAAAGTGGAAATTGATGACAAAGTAAGTAAACCCTGTGTGGAGGTGAAAACACATTTATTTTCCCTTCAGGTTACTTTTCTGTATATGTAATTAAGGGTTTCTCAATCTTGTCTATTTGTTCATTACAGGTACATTAGGAAGATTAATGGTGAAAAGGGTCTTGATAAATGTTTTCTGTTAGAGTTCATTTTCTATGTCTTTAATGTCAATTGAAATAAAAAAAATTATTTCCAAGAAAGCTAAATATTGTGTAGAGGGTGATTGTAGGGAGTTGGGGGGGGGGGGGGGGCACTAGAGAATACATGGGGATGAATGCTAGACAGGTGATTAGTTAGAGGGATGTGTGGTAAACAATGAAATATGGTGTTAGCTCTCACCCTTCCCACTGCCTTAGGAGGGCAAGTGAGTGATATTTATTGATACTGCTGGCCCACTCATAGGATGACTGTTACAGAGATTATAGCTCAGAACATTGTAGTATCAGAGATAAAAATATCCATACAGTAGGAGATCTCTGGTCCCCACAATGTTTGGGGGTCTGTTCAATTATTGAATGCTTTCTTATATTCTTCACCCTTTTCTGGTAACCTTCAGTTGTGGAAAGCTCTAAGTAACTTTAAAGGTTTAGATTTGGTCATTATCAGAATCGTCTGGCTTAAAGTTTCATCAGTCATCTATTTTCCTTGCCAGGTTGATAGTGCATAAATGCTTAATTATTTTGTAAGAGAGCATCCAAACTTGAACTGATTCAGTCTGCAGATTGTACCAACATAATTTGCAAAAGTCAATTCCTTTTCTCACCATTATTTTATGGGGAGCAATATTTCCTTCCTTCAAATTTTTTTTGCCTTGTGTATTTATAATTTTCTCAGGAATTCCACCTCTTCAGGGAAGGAGATATCCTGGCCAAATGGGAACAAGATTCATGAGACCAAAGGCAATAGTTGGGAGTATGCATCAATCATTCAAGCAGTTCACAGGTGGCATAGCCAACTTTTCAAAGTTATTTTCAGGATTTTCAACTTGTGACAATAACTGCCTCTGAAGAGCAATCAATCGTGTGAGATATTTTAAGATGGCCTCCTCTCTCATGTGACTTGGATGTTTTCCCTGAATATTCATTTTCATGTATCATTTCAAATAAGGTAACAAAACAATGTGCTGTCAACTGGGGAAGTATATAATTAAAGCTTTAATAAAAATGCATTACATCAAGTGGAAAAGGCAACATGGATGAGCTGTTATAGTAAACACCACTTACCAGTACATTGGCAAATGGTGAGGAAATTTCAGACTTTTTAATTTTCTTCTGAGAGTTAAGGTACGTAGTAGTGCCCATACTTGTGGTCCTTATTTCTTTTTGAGGCAAAATGCCAAAATTGCTTGGACTAAAGGAAAATAATTAAAATTTGATTGAGAAGTTAGTTTTGTTACTGATAATACTTTCAGGCATCATTCATCCATCTTAACCTGTATATATCTTGATTGTGTTTCTATAAAGAGCAAAATTAGGTACTTCTACATTTCTTGTGTGAAAACCTTCAACACTGCTTTGGGTGATGACTATTGGATGTTTGTTTTTCATCAAAATGCTTTTTTTTTATCGGTTTGTACTCTGGATCCTTCAGTTTGATAACATGTTTCTCAGAGGCATTAGTAGAATGACTTACATACAAATCAGTTAAATGGATAATAACAAATATAAAGTGAAGTAAAGAGGCAAAGATGTGAAGAAATGTTTCTTTAAGGACTAGAGTAACATTAGACTTTAATAACTGGATCAGATCAAAGTGTGGAATACACTGTGGATAAATCTACACATCTTGAAGAATAATTGATTAAGATCAATAACAGCAAGTAACGAGCTACCACCTGTTCTGCATGTTTCAGATATCACTTCTTCTTTTGATACTGTTGTAACAAAATCTTTTTGCTGCCGTAATTTGAACAGAAGAGAGGATGAACCTGCCATTGTTAGCTGGAGGAGGAAGATGATGATGGGGAAGCAATTATGGAATTCAATTTCAGAGTCCTGAGGGCAATAAATACAAACAAGATACATGTTTGATCTGTTGTGTATTTTGTACAGTATTGATACAATAATCAAGTGTTGTGCCTTCCTCCAAGCATTAAGTGTTTATCGAATATCCCATATATACTACACAGCTTAAGTAGCTGTGCCCCTCCCACATATTGGCCGTTCAAGGAAAAGCGCATAACTGGTTAGTGGGTGGAGTGTCAGGCAGATCCAGGGAGGGAGTTTGTACCCCACACACAAAACAAAATTAGTGGAAGATTGCATGTAGTCCTAATTTTGGACCCAATATATATCCTAAATATGTCTCAGTATGTTCCCATCTAAGGTTTTAAGTTTTCTGGGGTAGGACCACCAGACCCTTTCCCCCCATCCCTCCCCCTCCCACAAAGGAGTCGTTTTCAAAGACTTAGATCTCTGGCTTGTCAGTTCAATGAAGCATGTGCTAAATTATACGTAATTTAAATTAGCATGTTACTACAGGTGTTTGTATATTAAAAATGAATTACTTCTCCTCACCAACTCCATTTTAAAAAAAATGATGGGCCTTTTAATAAATTTCTGAACCTTAACTGGCCTTTTTGTGGGTAGAACTGACAATGAAGTTTCCTCACCTAGGCTTTTTCCTTTCTTGGAGAAATAGAATGTTGCTACAGGGAAAGCAAATTCCAAGGATAAAGGCAATGCTAAAGATGTCCTGTATCTGTCCTCTCCAGTCTTATACACTTGTACAATTTTAACTCTCTTTCTGGCGAAAAGGTCAAAGACATTTCGTTGTCCTACAAATGCTAGAATATCAATTTGGCGTGGGGGAGTGGCAAGGTTAGTTTGTTCCGAACAGAGAGAGACAGCAAAACAAAGATCTGATAACACTTTCTTCATCAGTAGATTTATTCCACTGTAAATGTCTTTTCATCTGAGGAATACAAGCCATATTTCATGTCCCAGAAAACAATATCACCTTTTTGACCAAAGGCTGGCTGTTTTGTGAACATTTTTAACATCCTTTAACTGTTCTCTAGGACCTCTTTCTTATGGTCCCTGCCATCCATCATCACCTGGAATTATTCTATAGTGCATAAAGGGTACTAACCGCACAACCAATCAGCTTTCACAAAGCTTAAAGGCATTGGAGACTTGCCCCAAACCGCCATCTGAAAATGTTAACTTTCTGTTGCTTGCAAGTGAAGTTTTCTTGTGTCGCTACAAAATGCAGACAGCAATGAAACGTGATACTTTGTTATCTTTTATCTAGACCTGAGATGTCCACGCTGCTATGTATACTGTGCTGTGGGTATTGACCCTAGCTGCATGTATTGACTGTGTCTAATTACCAACGGTAGCAAGCTGTGTGTATTTTCTGGGATCGATGGTGGTGTCTTACACTTCTGTTACACCTCATTTGAAACTAGGTCAGATTATGGCATGAGACGTTTCTTTGTGCGCGAGGCTTCAATGCCTTTTACAAAGCAGTATGATTTTTATTTATTGCTACTGCCCCAAATTTTTTAGCACGCTACAAATTGTTACAAGGTTTTAAGAAACCATTCCCTTTAAGGAAAATAATTTAATGGTAATCCTTAAAATCCCCTTGCAGATTTGGTACCATTACCAAATACATGTATTTAGGCACATTTGAGGGTGGTAGCACCAATTATTATGCAGCTCAGTAAGTGATCACCTCTTAGGGGTGGTCCTAGTATTATTACCCGAAGCATAATGCAAGTTGCAGAGTACATTATTCAGAGATTAAGATGTGTAATTGCTCTCATGTTTATGACAGTAATCATTATAGCACTAAATGCATAAGATGAATACCACTGTCTCTTACCATCCTCCACTCTCCCACTGCTGCTCCTCCACCAAATCCACCCCCTCCCCCCACCCCTTATTATCATGCAAACCCCACCAAGAATTAATTTAAGTTGGCATCCTGTCTTCAATTGTTGCATAATTATTGATCTTCCAAACCTTCAAACATTTCTATTTTATACATAAAATATATTACTCCCTGACTATAATATAAATTTTCAACATCCCAGATTGGAGGGCTTTTTGCAAAACTAACACAATCTTACATCTACATTATAAAGTTGTCCCTGCTAAAACTACACTAAATTAACTGTGATATCCATTAACCAACCTACAAATGTTGTATAACAACCCTGTGAAATAATATTACATGCCTTTATTAATACTTGGTGGTTTATGCACATGATATGTGAGTGACGATGAACAGAAGTGACACACCCATCTTCTACTCTATAACATAGAGTTCATATTATATCCCACCTAAACACTGCACAACATTGGTAAATGCATGTCAATCCATTCTGTTTATAGAAGAAACCTAGTAGCAAAACCAGGTAAATCAAATTCATTGCCAAGACAAAACTCAATTTTTATATTCATTCAATCAACTGGGGTCTCTTAATTTGACTTCATATTGTACTAACATTTTAAGTATACAAAGAAACATTGCTGAACCTCTGTCTGTATTGATCTTACTGTGTTGATCTTTCAGGTATTACCAGGCAGGGGGTAGGGGAGGGGGGTGGGGGGAGGTGAGACAAAATCAAGAGATAATGTGTCTAATGAAATCTGTTCCATCTCCCCTCTGGCCATAGCCATCCTCACACCACTGCAATAACTCTTGAAGAAGTTGAACAACCTTCGCAGGTGTGGGGGGTTATCGACAAAACGCATCACTTTTGTTCGCAACTTTGCTAACATTTGAGAGAATGTGGTAGGCAATAAACATTTGTCAAATCCTCCATTTGTTTCAATCTAAGTACCATACTCCTATTTGTATCATGATAATAAGGGAAAAAAATATATACGTCCATGACAACCACCAATATCTGAACCGCACAGGGATTAAAACAAATACACTGTCCCAACTTTTCTTTCCATCAGAACTGTAGTAAAGAGGAGGGTATAGACAAGCTTTGTCATAAATAAGCATCATGTTGGTCATTTAATCGTTCCACAAAGTTATTCTAGAAAACACATCAAACTTTTGTTGTAAGTTTTTAAGGAAATACCAAATTACAGTTCTATTAAAGTTTAAATCCTCTGATGACTTTTGACATATGCATCGTGCACTCTTAGGAGGCACCGACAAGCTTCTTAAGGCCCTCTGTGCTCATCGACTTTGGTCTCTCCAAGGGGAACCCTAGGGCTCTATCCCAGATAAGTGACGCCATCGTTCCCAAGGCTCTAGACACACCGAACATTACTGTGTAGTAATTCATCTCCGTTAGACCGTAATGCTGTGAGAAGAAAATAAAACAAAATGGGATAAATCAAGTACCGAGCAGAATGAAAATAAATCGATGAAAACATCGTAAGAGAATATTGTTTTACTCTTGTTATGTTTTACATTAGATTAACAAAAGAATCTTAAAGGATAATGTTCTTTGACAATAAGGTGACCAGATATCCCTGATTTCTGGAAACTGGCTCCAATTTCCATGTTTTTGACTATCATCCTTGAAACATAGAACCACTAAAACCAAGAGTGGACCCTTAAAAAATGCCATCCCTCCCTTCAAATGCATGATGCGGGTTACTAACCCGAGAAGTCAACACGAGGGGAGAAACATCATTTATCAGGTCCCAGGGTTTCTTGGCAAAAATGAGGAATCCACTTCAGACTAGTAAGGCAATGTATCAAAAGTCAGCCATTGACAACCGTCCTGGCTACAAAGGATACTATGTTTTGGCACTGATGGCTTACAATGACAATTTCTGTTGCTGACTATCGATGGAGCCTTGCTGCAGCTCCTGCAGCCTTTCTACCTTACACGGTAACTTATTTTGCAAAATGCTTAACAACGACATATGTGGTATACGCTTCACCCCGAGTAGATATCCCATCAACTTTTCATCCCATTTTCTGAAAACGCCGTCATGGTGAAAAGCAGGAGGCAGTACTTACCCAGAGGATGACACCGCTGTGAGCATCAACATTCGGCCATGGGTTCTTGGCCTTGCCTTGCTTTAGGAGGATATCGGGAACCACCTTGTACAATTGGCTGGTTAGCTTGAATAGAGGGTCCTCGGGCATGTGCTTGAGTGCAAACTCTCGCTGCGCCACATATCGTGGATCTGTCTTACGGAGAACCGCATGACCAAATCCTGGTACGACCTGGAAAAAGGAAAGTATTGTAAAAGTATTACTACTGGTAATGTCATAGCAGCAGCATTCACAAACTGCCACTAACACTTCCCAAGCCTTTGCAATGCTTTTATGTCAATTGGCACCACCAATCTTTCCAGCCAGGGAGAATGAAATTCGGCAAAAATACACCATGGCATACAGGAATACCGGTGCAGCATATAGGCAGTTCTAACGTCTGACACGGTGCAAGTACATTGGTAATAAAGATTTCATTCAGTTTATAATGCAGGGTTTGTAGAAAAAGCGTTTCCTTCAGGCACTCTCTTGCTGCTGAGCCCACAGAGTGAATAGGGGCTGAAGATGGAGAATGCAGCCGCCTTTAGCTACCCAATCAGCCAGTTATGCTGATACCACTCTAAACTGTCCTCCCGGATCATGTTTCTAAGCACACATATTACATATATGAAATATGAACAGATCCTAACCTTTGAAGCAGGCTGTCAAAGTATGGTACACTTCATATTCATGAGACCTAAATGAGGTCAACACTGACACTTACCTGGCCAGATTGTAATGTGTTCCAAATAAATTCCTTTAGTTGGTCATCAGAGACATCCCCACCGAGGGTCTCCCTGAGCTTGCTAATCCAGACTAACACTTCCTATATAAGAAAGAAGGAAAACACAGAATCATAGTAAATTAAATAACTTTAAGAAAACTTATAGTCTCCTACCATCAAGCCACC
>KN886052.1:20780-32240 GCA_000934455.1 Apostichopus parvimensis
ATTTCTCGTAGGCCCTACAAGAAATTCAGTCGTGACACTGTTCGAAAACACTTTTTTTTTTTAAATTATGACAAAATTTTATGACACCTTTGACAAAATTTGGGGGGGCCCGTGCCCCCCCGGGCCCCAATGGGCACGACGCCACTGGTTGCATGTATGTTATTGAGCAAAGGATTCAAGAGATCCAAATCTTGAATAAGATGCACACTGTCTAAGTCTAAGTTTTCAGTAAGTTTACATTACTGGTCATTACATGGAACGCCAGAAAATAATCCTTGGCACATGTGTGCTGTATTAGGCTTGAGCCTAAGAAAAGAAAAACCGGTGCACGTGTCCAGCTCTTTGGATGCATATTATATGTGACAGATCCAACTAGTTCAATATCATCAAGAAGATGTTGGAACCGAAACTCATCTCGTTATTTAGTGCAGTCTCTCAATTGCTCACTTCTCTCGCTTTAAGGGTCCCCTTCAAATCATTGGCTTCCTTGCCCCCCCCCCCTCCCGTGGAAAACGTAACGCTGCTGCTGCGTACATATTTATAATAAAAAAAGGGGGTGACAAATTACAGCGTGACAGGGAGGAACTTTACTTTCAGATGCAACCAGCAGGATTGTCTACCGATCATTGCTTTCCTGCCTCCCAACTCGCGATCGACCGTAAAACCGTGGCGACTCCTTTTTTGGGTATAGCGACCCATGTAAGTTGGAAAGCATGGCTGTAAGGGAGTTGGGAGAGGGGGGAAGGTTGGTGAGATTTCGGGCATGCATGAAGTCAAAAGTGTCACCAGGTATAACGGCGATCGTAAAAGAAAGTCACAATGAAACAAAAAAGAGGCCTCGTATAGAAATGTCTTTGTTCAGCTGGCAACCATGTAAAACTTGTAGACATAACGATAGTCACAACCATGCTAAAACATAATCCAAAACTGTGGTTTATTACAAAACAAAAAACTTTGCCTTTTGAAACTTTTGAAGACTTTATGGCTATTTCTAGTATATATTTTACAAAACGTTTTAGCAGACAATTAAGCTTGTAAGTTGTGGGATAGTTGCGGCGACTGCGACGTGAATAGACTGTTGGGTAACGTGTGTGTGTGTGTGTGTGTGCTATATACTCTATGTGGAGTCCTTTACCTCGCACGGGGTGTATGGAACATTAGAACCATCTCTGATATGTAATAGTGGATTTTGTGTGACTACAGGCAACAATTCAGAAGGATACAAGATGATGTTGTTGTTTGTTTGGTCTACAGATCAGACTTCCAACTTCACCCAGGACGGTTTCTATCACTCAAAATGGACTAGAATTTGCATCTATAATTACCTCTGTTGGTGCAACTCTCCAACCAACTGGAAACGCCATCTCATTCCGAGTGCCAACGCCCCTTCCTCAAGGGGGAGGCTTCCTTGCGACTCTAGAACGGGGTGCGGTTGAAAGTACTACGTTTTGCGGAGTAGAAAATTACCTGACAATGTTTGCTATCGATGATGCATCTCCTGGTGAGGAAAAATGATTTATGGATTATCACGTCCATGTCACATCCATGTCACGTCCATGCCACGTCCATGACACTTTTACAACCTTAGTAGGCTGACATGAAAGAAGTTTCTCTTAGCTAAGAATAATACAACATTTGTTTGCCAACGCTAAATTTCGTCAATTTTACCAAACGTTGTACTAGGTAAACATTAATCCAAATATGAATGAAATTATCAAACTTGTGAATTTAGACAAACTAATTTGTGAATAATTCGGGATTCCATTTCATTTATCCGACATCAAATGTAGTCAAGGATATACTTGTTTGATAGTTTTGATCCAGAGATTAATATACAATCATTGATAATTTGAATAAAGCATGAATATTTAAAGCTAAAGAAGTCTTTTTTAACCATTTAACCATAATGGCTTAACGAAATTTCCAGAATAAACACAAAATGCTGATTAATGTATGACATATTGTCATTCAAAATATTACGCACCTGGGTATTACTTCAAAGATGTTGGAATCGTTCGAAACGTTTCGTCATCTATAGACCTAATAAATGATTCCATTCCAAAAGTATATCAGACATTTTAAAAATTTGCTCCTCTTTTCTCGTTATTTTGACATGAATATTTATCAGTCATTCAGTTAAACCAATTCTCTATAATCTTAATGTGACATTACTGTCGAATAATATATAATACAATACTGTCGAAAAAAGTACCAAAACAATCGGCACAAAAGGTTTCTGTTAAGTTCACCCAACTAAAATATTCTTGCTTTTATTTCTCTTCTCGTTTCATAGGTAGCCCTATCACATGTCCTGCTGATATGGTCATAGACATGCTTTCGAACCAGTTGTTTACTCTGGTCGGTTGGGCCATCCCTGATCCAGGACCTGGATTTGAACTGATAGTTGGTCCACCGATTAGCCAGAGGCCTTTTCCAGTCGGAACTAATAGAACGATACGTTACGTCTTTCAAAACGCGACGAGAGATTTTTATGTCTGTTCATTTCTTATTGTAGTCGGTAAGTGAATTGATTCAACAGGATCTCAGAGATGAAACACGTTCAGCGAAGGATTCGGCATTTTTTAAAACAGGAGGGTGAGTGGCCCATATAGGGTCGTTGGAGCCAGCGCCCATATAGGTGGGCCTGTGGGTCTTCCTCCTGGAAAGCAAAAATATGATAGTTGTAGACGTCAAATCCTGCATTCGGATACATAGTTAGGCTATGAATTAGGTCTATATGTGCTAATAACTACTTTTTATCGTGGTTTAGAGCGGGGAGGGGTACAAAACCCCACATCACTGGATCCTCGCCTGACGTTAGCCCTCCCCTCCCCTCCCATCATTGGTTCCCCGGCTGTCACATGTGATTATACTCGCTTGTTTTCGCTATGTCATGTTACTTCAATTAATGTTGATGGGGGGAGGGGGGTATTATTGGCAAAATTATGGGCAAAAGGTGCATAACCTTGTTACTTACGTTCAATTTGAAGACTGTTGTTACGGATTCTTTCCCCGCCCTAAGTAAGGACTGGGCGTTGGCATTTGGTGGATGTCAGAATCTGAGAGCTACGGGTTTTTAGTCTTAAGTGGTCTTAAGAAGTATCTTTCCTTATTTCTCACTAACAGGCCCAGATCCGAACCCATGTCCGCAGGATATGATGGTTTATATGCTCCGTGGTTCTGGTGGAACCATCGTCACGTGGGATGAGCCAGCCCCACGTGATCAGATCATAACTTCCCCTGTGGCTTCGGGATCATTCTTGCCGTCGGGGATCACTGTCGTCTCTTATACCTTCAACAATGCGTTTGGCGTTTCGGAGTCGTGTGTCTTTAATGTTGACGTTGTTGAAAGTGAGAAAGTTACAACTAGAGATTTGAAAAGCTTTTTACTTATAGTCTTTTATAATAATCTTGTTGATTTATCCTTGAAACCTTATACATGAGGAACGTTTGCTTAACTATCTGCAGTTAGAATATATGCAGTTAGAGTTACATCAAATTGTACCTTTCTTGTAGTAACATTACATTCCTCTGTGTATGAATGATTGACAAATTACAAAGAAAAAATAAAGACATTTTCAGCTGAAGTGCCCTGATGACATCATCCATTCTGTTGTTGCCAGATCCATTTATGCAAAAAGAATCACACAATTTATAAAACAAAAAAGTCTTCGCGATACAAATGGCTAAGAGAATTGATTTTTCACCAACAGATTCAGATATTTTCCATCAATTTTGTTAAGCAATCAACTTTAACCACCAGAATATCATTTGAAGCTGTCAAGAGAAAACAGAGAACTGGTATTATCCGTATAAGATTGGACGTTCTAAAAGAATGTATTATTTACCGCACTTTTTTTGCCGTACCCTATATTTTATTTTCAGCCTCTCCATGTGATGGCTTACCCTGTGGTGACCATGGTAGATGTGTTGCTATGTCTCTGGGGCAGTTTCAGTGTATTTGTAATGATGGCTGTTACTTTGGAGAATATTGTGAAATACGTAAGTATTTTTTACCCCCTTTTTTCCTTCTTTTTGATTTATGTGTAAAGGTTCTAATAATTCCAGTCATCGACGATACGCTCAGAAATGAAACTAAGTGAATTCTATGTGTGTCTTGCAGTGCCTGTGCTGTGTTGTGTGGGCAGAGGGGGGTTAGGAGGGGGTTCCAGATTAACCACATTGTAAAATATTTTATAACCCGTCGCGTAAAAGGGCTATGGTTGAGCCTTTTGCAAAGGAATGGAATCCTAATTAAAAGTTGAAGGTTTACAGTCTTGTATGAGGCTAATGCCTCCTCACATGACTTTACAACTTAACCCTTGGTCATTGGTAACTTGTCACACCCACACACCAAAATGTGCACAATTCAATCAGTCTCTCCTGGGACACCACAGTGCACCACATCCACGTGTCCCCCGGGGGACTTCCCATAGGGTGCAGCCACAAGCCGGCGCACACAACTATATTTACAAGTTACCTCACAAGTCCCTATTCATACACCTGGGTGAAGAGAGGCAATGGAGATAAAGTGCCTTGCCCAAGGACACAACGCAATGATCTGGCCAGGACTCGAACCTGCAATCCTTAGATCACAAGTCCACTGCCTTAACCACTTGACCACAACGCTCCCAAATTCCTATAAGTTTTAGGATTTGGTCACATCCTACAGACCCAAAACTGTTGTAAAATAGTAGGTATGAGAACGCCTTGCCTTTGATAAAAGGCGGTAAACCTTAAATTCCTAGCTGTGTATTGCTTTAACTCAGGTGCCAAGTTTATTAGAAAGTTAATAGGTTTCTACGATTTACGTCATCGAATAAGTGTAAGTTTGAACATAAAAGCAATTCGATATTGCGTGTTAGATGGCTACCGATTGACTGAAACGATCTTTCATAAAGAGCCATATTTTGTAATACTCGCTGAATATATATATTTTTGTTCTATTCCAGCGTCTAATGTATGTGGCAATGGGCCGTGTATGAATAACGGTACTTGTGTACTTATGGACGGGTCATGTACGGTATTCAATTGCATATGTCCACCTTGCTATGGTGGTCCAACGTGTGAAACACGTGAGTTACAGAAGTGCAATACTCGTTTAAGTCTTCATTAAGTCATGAACTCCAGCTGCCTGGGCCCATGACCTAACCAACTGATTTCTTTTTACGCCAATACAGCTTCCTACATAGTGAGAAAAGATAAAATAGAATGAATCTATATTTGATTTACTTTTAGGGAACTTGAGTTTGACTTTTTCCCCCTCTTAAATATGTTATCAACACTTATACTCACCTTATAACGATCGATCTAGGACAACTTAGTACGATCATGGTACGATCTAATACAATTTATTACGATCTATTGATATCTAGGACGATCTGGTACAGTCTAGTACAATATATTACGATTTATTGAAATCTAGTACAATCTAGTACGATCTTGTACAGTCTAGTTCAATCTAGTACAATCTAGTACGATTTATTGAAATCTAGTACAATCTAGTATAGTACAGTCTAGTACGATCTAGTACAATCTATATTACATTATATTAAGTCCTAGTACAATCTATAGTTCGATCTTGTACAGTCTATACGATCTAGTACAATCTATTACGATCTTGTACAATCTAGTACAAACTCGTATGATCTAGTACAATATATTACGTTATATTAAGTCCTAGTACAATCTAGTACGATCTTGTACAGTCTAGTACAATTTAGTACGATCTAATACAATCTATTTACGTTATATTAAGTCCTAGTATACGATCTTGTACAGTCTAGTACAATCTAGTACGATCTAGTACAATCTATTACGTATAATCTAATACGACGAAGTACGATCTAGTGCGATCACGTACGATCTTGTTAAGCCAGTACAATCTTGTAAAGTCTAATACAATCTCGTACGATATAGTACAATCTAGTACGATCTATTACGATTTTGTATAATCCTTATCCCAAAAATACAGGCCCTATATAAAGGATGTCACTTGTACTAAGACTGTAATTCAGACATTACTATACTTAGTTATGTTGATATTGCAACGTTACATGCCGACTATTGTTAAGTAGTGAAGTGTCGTACTGGATGTACAGTAAGTTGCGCTATACTACATATAGTGGCTACTTAGTCGAACTCTACAACAGAATAACATATTTAACTGAAAGCTTAGCCATATTTTGCATATATAAGATTTGGAAGAGGAATTATCATTTTTATTCACTATTACGACAAATCATTGGCTAATATGGTAAAGAACTGTAGTAATAACTCATTTATCTATTTATCTATTTATTTATTTTTTACTTGTAAGAAAATCAAACCATATGTTTCACAGAATGGTTCATTGATAATATAAATAATTTGAAACATCAACCTCTATCCTTCCACTACTTCCAGTCCTTCTACTCCTCTTCCTGCCTTCGACGTATCTCATTATTACTGACAGTCTATGTCCTAAATTTGAAATGTTTTTTCTTTGATCAATATCTATTTGTTATCCCCCAGCCATCGATCCTTGTACTAACAACCTATGTCGGGAAGGATCTACTTGCAGGGTGATAGAAGGGTCATGCGAACGTTACGTTTGTGAATGTGGAAACTGTTCTTTTGGTACATACTGCGAATTGGGTTAGTAATTCCATGATACAAACCTATATACCTACGTATAGAGAGAAATGCCATTGACAAGACATAACGTGACGGAGAAACGGACGGTATTGTAGCGGTCGTAACCGCGTCACATCATAAGCAATCATGAAAGAAACAGATAAAATGTATCAAAAATAGACATTGATGCTTTAACTACATTTTATATTTTTTAGGAGTGGGTTTGATTGGGAGAAGAGAAAGAGAGAGAGAGAGAGAGTGGGGTGGGGCGGGGCGGGGGGATTTCGCTATATGAAGCTGTGAGCCCATCAATGCTAATACATTTATCGTTTGATTTTTACTTATTTCATGTATTTTCAAAATATTACGCAAGATTACTACCGACACTATTTATTTTACTTCTGCACAGAACGTAAGTGGTATGTTTTGAGATGATTGCGAGGCCAAATTCCCAGAATTCAATTCTCCCTTATTTCAATTCCCAATCAGCCCCAGCTAATACAAATCCTGAACAACAAATCTATTTGTTTTGTTTTTTTGTAGAGGTGGATCCTTGTGATATTAATCCGTGCGGATCAAGCATATGTATCAGGAGTATGACTAACTGTTACGGATACACATGCCTGTCATTAAGGCCTAATCCCTCAGAAGAGTCAGGTAAACAAAAGTGGAGTTAAATTAATTAATTCACATCTCTTATCCTATCTGTCTTCTAACCTGCAGCAGCGATATTCGTTTATTCACGAAAACATTTTAATCATAAATAAATAAATAACATCACGATCACGTCACGTCACATCATATCGTTAACATATGGCAACATGATATTTAACCTATGACGTAAATATCAATGATTAGAAATAAAAATATAAAACATTGCATTAACTCAGTTCACTCTAGACCACCTCCTATCCCACTGTGCTCCGTCATCCTCCCCTACCCATTCCTCCCCTACCCTTCCTCCCCTACCCTTCCTCCCCTACCCCTTCCTCTCCCTACCCTTCCTCCCCCTTCAATATGATAAACATCTTACACTGTGCTTTGTCTTTTATCTCCGTCAGTTGTGACTGAAATTACGACAAGGGATAGATGTCTCAGCTCTCCATGCAGGAATCTGGGAGAATGTATAAGCATTCAAACCAGTGAAGGAAACGATGACTTTATCTGTTTATGTCGTGACGGGTACGGAGGAAGCCTATGTCAAGAAAAAGTGGGTAAGAAGGTTCGCAATGGGGTGTTGTGTTATGTTGGTATTCTACAGGCTTAACTGACTAAATGTCAGTATTCGTTCTCCTGTTCTAGGATAGCTGCCTGCCTGTACTCGTTAATTTGTGCACGTACTCGCAATTGTTGATTTGTACTCGCAATTATCGATTTGTACTCGTTCTCATGGATTTGTACTCGGTCTCTTACCCCTGGATTTGTTGTTGTTGCTGTTGTTAGAAAATCTAGTTTAGTTAAATATTATGAGTAA
This sequence comes from Apostichopus parvimensis, assembly GCA_000934455.1. Taxonomy (NCBI): domain Eukaryota; kingdom Metazoa; phylum Echinodermata; class Holothuroidea; order Aspidochirotida; family Stichopodidae; genus Apostichopus; species Apostichopus parvimensis. The sequence goes on from KN886052.1 coordinate 28,870, forward strand.
CAAGAGCGTCGGCACGGCTGTTGAAAACACTTAGTTGACCATAGACATATATATCACCAAAAAACTGGAACATTCTTGAGCATAAATTAGTTTCAAAGGTCTCAAAATTTCGAACCATTCAGTTTTACATTTTTGCAGCCTTAATTACATACAAGTGCCTCCCCTTATCCGGGACACAAATCAGATTGATGACTTGCAATGGCGTGCGCGAGGGAGGGGAGCATGATTTCCACTTCATTTGAAGGATTCAGAATACTCCCCCCCCCCCCCCCCCCACCACCACCAACCCGCCGCTCCCCACTTTTGAAATCCTGTGCACGTCTTTGTTCTGTTTCCTTCCACATTCAGCTGGTGTACGCACCTTTTTTTTTCCATTTCCCTTTAATGACAATTTTTTTGATCTCGAGACTGGGGAAAAGCTTTTTCCTCATAAGTAATAAAAACATCAATATTATCGCAAATGACAATACTATGCATTTTTTCTTTTTGTGTGTGTCTATTTCAGATAGTCAGCTTGGGACCTGTTTCAACGTACCTTGCCTGAACGGAGCCGCCTGTCACAACACATACTCTGCCGTAAATAACGTCCAATCTCCAACAGGATACACATGCGTATGCGAAGTGGGTTGGGCTAGACGTGACTGTAACAGCCAGGAAAGTATGGAACGCCGAATGGGCAATATATTATGTTGTTTACTTCTAAGCTGTCTGTTATCATGTTGTTGTCTCTTTTGATTGTTGTAGTCTCCTATTATGTTGTTGTCTCCTTCGATGTTGTTTTCTCCTTTGGGCTTTCGGCGTTCCATAAGAAAGTAGGTCACCCAAACGACAAGCCTGGAGATAGGTGGTGGTCGGATTGGGTAGGGGGTACAGCCTCGGTGTCTGGGGTCAGTTAAGGCAAACGGAGGAAATATTTGGCAAAGAATAACGTATTTCCCAGTGTCCTCGTCTTCGTAATGTAAGAAATAAATGACTTCAAACAATGGTGGCCGATGACATGATTGTTCCAACCGTGCTCTCGAGAATTCTGCCCAATGACTTAACAATACTCACCACAGAATAAAGCACTTAGAGCAATTAACTTAAAGAGGTGTTCTCCTAGCTGAAGCAAAAGTGTTGGAAATTTTCTGCATCTAAACAGTCGCATTTTGATGAACCAGGTTTCAAGGATACATCCACAAGAATATTGTGATAGAAAAATAGAGATTTTGATGAACATTTGCCGTTATGACATCACAGACCTCCAACTGTGATCCACTCCACTGAAGAATCGAGGATTTAGCTTTCAAAATAAGTTCCATTGAATCAACCATATATATTGAGCTAGAGAATAGACTGGGTTTCGTGTAATATTGTTCTTTTCAATAAAAATGTCACATTGCCCACCAACGGAATACCCCTTTTAAAACGTTTACACATGCATTGGGATGATTATACGAGCAACTAAAGCTTAAAGGTGAACACAATGGCCTAGACAAAAAAATCATCTCCTTCCCTTCCCCTCCCCTTCCCTCCACTGCCCCTCCCTTCCCTTCCTCTCCCCTTCCCCTTCCATCCCCTCTACCACAACTCAACTATGTCTTCCTCATGCTTCCCTTGCTTAAATGTTCCTCACCCATTGTTTTAATGACTCACGAAGAAAGTAAAGCAACATTGGTTCGGCAAACAAAGAATACGAATATTAATTAAGGTGCCGTGATTTCAATTGTTTATTTCTTTTCAGCTCAATCCAGCCCATGCGCTAACAATGACCTCTGTCTGAACGGTGGTGTTTGTAGAAATATATTCATTAGTCCAAGTAATGAAGATAACTTCATCTGTAACTGTGCTGTTGGATACGCAGGATCGAGATGCGAAACTGAGGGTTAGTATACTTAGCCGGGGAGGGGGGATGGGAGGGGGAGAGGGGATGGTGGGGGTGCCAGAGAGAAAGGGTTTGGGAAAACTTTAAAATTAAATTTATCTTCTTTTTTTTTCGGTATTATTTGTCGGTTCGGTATTATATATATATATATTCGGTATTATATGTCGGTTCGAGTCACTCCCAGATTAACGTATGTCGTCCAGTTACAGAGTTGTTGACAATTAACAATTCATAATCATGGACGTTAAATATGAATGTAAGAGACTGACTTCGGTCAGCTTGCGGCTTTGATAAACCAATGAGGCTTCTTCGCGAGTTCCTGCTTGCAGGAGGATCTAATATACATACATACATACATACATACATACATACATACATACATACATACATACATACATACATACATACATACATACATACATACATACATACATACATTTATGGCCTTGTCAGGTGATATTCACTTCCATTCCACCCTGGAATGAATTCCTGCTTCCCGAATTGGTCCTATTCATACGTTACTGATAGTTAATGACGTACTTGAGGGATGAGACCAGATGTAGACCATTCTGATGAGGCCAGTTATAGACCATTCTAATCCCCAACACCGTCTCTTCCTCACAAGGAGACATTCTCTATGCCATATTTTTATTAAGAAGTTTTTTGTATTATTTTGTCGGTGAGAACCTCCCCCCCCCCCCACATACCCACACCCACCCACACACACACCTACACTTCAACGCGACATGACATCTTGTAACTTACTCCGCATTTTAACCAAAAACATTCTGGTGAAGCCAATCGTACATCTGATTATAAGATCGTAAGTTTTAAAGTAACCAGAAAAAAGGAAAAATAGAGGGAGACATTTTGAAGAAAGAGCGATAGCCCTGTATAAGCTATATCCTTTTCACAAGGTTTGTTTGTTTGTTTGTTTTTAATTATGTTTTTGCGTAGACGTCTCATTACGAAGGAGTGGTAGGACGAAGCATTAACTATCTTCGATTCTTTCATTATCAGCTTTTACTTTCTTTTCCTATGTTCAGTGGTACACCCATGCGCCAGTTTTCCTTGTCGAAATGGTGGAACGTGTACACCGATTGGGGCACTCTTTCAATGTACGTGTCCCCGGGACACGTATGGTCCAACGTGCGAAATCCAACCAGGTACCGTATATCTTCAATATACCAACTGTAAAATATTCTGAAAATTATGAAAGGAAATGAAATGGTATGTAATGAAATTAATCGAAAATGAAATGACATGAAATTAAACGAATGAAATATTATTTTTCACCAGACGATCAGACTCCTCCGCTGATATTGGCGTGTCCTGATCCAATAAAAAGATGATGAAATTATGAAAGGAAATGAAATGTTATGTAAATTAAGTGAATCGAAATGACATGAAGATAAACGAAATAAAAATATTAATTATTTTTATATTTCACTAGACGATCAGACTCCTCCGTTGGTAATAACCTGTCCTGATCCCATAATCGCTAGGA
>KN886052.1:45099-58652 GCA_000934455.1 Apostichopus parvimensis
CAAAAATGAAATGACATGAAGTTAATGAAATGTGAATAGTCATGATTCATGACAGTATACAACAGCAAAAAGAACAACAACGATAGAAACACTTTTAATGGGTTAGTACAGTCCTGGTAGTGAAACTAATATTACAATTTACGTTTGTACATGGAAGATAAAAGTGTGGAAGGGGGTATTGCTGGACCTTTAGTTTGCAGACTCCAATCAGACCCCAGCATAGGGGCAGCGCAAGATTGGCTCTAAGATCTGCCTAATCCTAGGTCCATGCATTCTTCAGGTATTCACACTACATGAATATAGTGTTTCTGGCCATAGGCGTCGATTTCCGTTGAAGATTGGGGGGGATGATGGACTTGTAGACTATCTAAGCGGAGCGCCACCATTGGTTGGCGCGGAGCGTACAAGAAAATTTTTGGCACATGAGACCCCCTCAGATGGCAGGAGAGGGCACTTAGCATGTCTAAACGGCTGTCGTGGAGGAAGGGTTTTTTGTGTACTCCAACCATTGGCTTACAAAAATTAAACCGAAATCTCAAAATGGTGACCATTCCATCCTCGGGGTCGTTTGTAGCCTCCATATAGGGGCAGTGTTGACACTTTCTGATGAGCCGTTCCGTTGAAATAATGTAGTGAAAAACAGCCGTCTCGTCAAAGCGTCCAACCGATGACTCGACATGTAAGTCCGACACCGTTGCTATGTGCTCAACTATTGACGGGAACAAAACTTATCAGTGACAGCCACGGTGAGCAGATAATCTAATGAACGAAATGGCTGGATCGGTAAGTATCAACACTGCCCTTATACCCCTCCCCCATCGCTGGGCACTGTCGTCTGTGGAGTTCAACACAGGCAGCCGTTCAATAGTACCAGCAATTTGTCACCAGTGTTTACCTCATCCTCTCTGGGAACTGTCGCCCTCGTCCCAATGACTCTTGAACACTACTGTTGGCTCAAATATTGGGGGGGATGATTACATAGGGCATCCCCCCCGACCAAATATTGGGGGGGATACATCCCCCCCATCCCCCCCGGGATCGACGCCTATGTTTCTGGCAGGTGTACCCAACCAAGGAAAATATCTGCCAATTGTCATTTATGATGCATGGAAGTATGCTGAATATTTTGCAGTATGTTTCGTCCGTTTAGTTGATGAGCTGATATAGCTCTCTTTTTTTTGGAGGGGGGGGGGAGGGGGTTGAAATTTATGTCAAACAGACCCCTTTCCACTAATGGAACTTTCTAGAATCGCTGTTGCAAAGACTTTGAAATGGTGGTCTGCATGTATAGAGTGGTTTCAAGAGGTTACCTGTGCCATTAGGGGTGCTTTAGCTCATTTGAGGGACATCACATTCTAGGGTCCCCATTAACACACCCACCACTGGACGTCCAGTTCCCTTTATTGGTATCCATGCCAGACACAACAGTACACTTAGGAATGTGGCTAACCTTCCCTGCTAAGATAACCCGCCTTGCTCCCTGTTTAATAACAAGTTAGCTCGCCTTTTATGTATATGCTACCTTTGTATTAAACTATGACATACTACGTAAATAATTAACGTTATAAATCCTGTTTGTATCCTTCTAATGATAATGTTTGAAACGTTACGGGGCTCATTATGGCTTCTCGGCAATGTATGCATCTGATCATGCCAGTGGCTTCGCTGTGGCTTCTGGTGACGGTGTCTCCAATGTGGTGCCCGTCTACGAGGGCCACGCCCAGTACCCAGCGTCGTTTGTCTTCATCATGAGGCTGATGGCGAACAGAGCTACATGTTCACAATATCAGGTTACACCTTGCATTGTATAAGAATCGTAGAATCTACAACAACGAAACAAAAGGGTGTAAAGTCCACCTCATTGCAACTGAATCGATGATCAAGATGTTGATAGATTAGTAACGACAATCCATTTTTATCAGCAATCGATAATGTTTGTCATTGATTAACATGACTAATCACTAATCACTAAACACGAGTAAGTATCTCGATGACTTTAAAAAACATTTTTTAAAACCATTTCTTTATGTAGCCTTAGCATTTCTTTACTGTATATGTATATTAAATGTGTCAAGAAGCCCGTCGTGTGATTGGATGCATATATAGCGAGCTACTGCGTGAACGACCACTATTTGGGAAATGACTGTGGCATTACAAACACGCTATACACATACACAATCATGCCATTCAATAATTAACTGAGAATAAATACTCGGCACTTTTTTTTGGCCTTTTCTAATAGCCATGTATAGACATACCTCTCAAAGCAAACACCTATCCTATATAGTCTACAAATAAAAACGAGATTGTGTTCCTACACCATGAATATTCACATAAAATTCACTGATAGCATTCTTTATTTGCAGACAAGACGCGTCTAACCTTATTTGGGCACGTTGTAAGTTCAGTAAAGCTCTAGACTGTCTATACCTAGTCCACTCTGAAGCTGGAAATCTTGATTAAATATCTAGTTCGTGTGTATAATTATTACTTTATTCGCCAAGCGCCTACTCCCAAGAAGACTACTACTCCGTGAAAATCCGACCGGTAAGTTTGTCAGAGACGTTATCATTATAATTCGTGAGTCCGTTGGTTTTTTTTCTTTATACATTTATATTTCGGTTCATGCCAGTCTTAATAATGATCATTAAATATTCAATATTAGGCATAAATATTAAGTAACAATCCGGTTCACCATGAATAGTTTTATTCTTTTATCTGTCATAATAATCTTAGATTACTATGTGACTTCTTTTGGATATGTTTTTTTCTTCTTTCAGTTTGTTGTATAACATGTAAGCAATATTATATTGTAAAAAATATTTTATATATGGTCAACATAGGTGTATGTAGGACGGGACCGGGTTGGGGTCTGGGGGCACTGGAGAACATTGAAGCGCAATTCTCCTACTTCCTCCAGAAGAATAAGTGAAGTACGTCCATTGGGAGGATGCACATTTTAACTTTTTTGAATTACATAAGTTCACCAGACAAATTGTATATTGCTAAATATCGGTTGGTTGATCATTGCATCATCATAAGAAGGGTGAGGCAACGGTGTGTGTTTTTTCCTTCTAATACTGAACATCATCATATATGGTCCTACACCAAGATTTGGTCACAACGATCTGGTTTTTTTTATGCAAGCTTTAAATTTTAACAGCGTCACATAAATGTTATAGGGTCAACTTTCAATCAATGTGTTTCCAAAAACACCAAATTGTGTTCAAAATTTTAATTTTCAAGATATGCGCCATTAAACTTCAAATTAAATACCAATTAATACAAACTCAATGATACCGAAATATCCAATTACCTTTATGTTTAATCCATTAATTTACTGATTTAAGTCATTCTACAGAAGTAATGAGTTATAATGATCATGCGGTCATGTTCCTATTCTCATGGTATAGGTACTCTTTAAGAAATGTCACCCAACAGAGGGCCTGGGCACATAGTACAGAGTTAGGCTCCGTGTTAGGCTACATGTACAGAGTTAGGCTACATGTTAGGCTACATGTACAGAGTTAGGCTCCGTGTATAGGAACGACGTAACACGTGGTGCCCAACTTATAGCTGCGTGGCTTTGCCAAATCTATAATTTTATAATTTTATGATCGTCTGTTTATGATCGTCTGTTCAATAGTTTTCTTATCGGGGCAATCTCTGTGGCCCACGCATAATGATAATATAATAACGTCAGGGTGGTTTATATATCCTAAGTTACACACTCATGTACCCTTGGAATTTTCTTAAAGCAAATATGCATTAACTTATCTCAGTACTCGAAAAGTGTGATAAACAAAGTCCTTGATCTTTATGTGATGATGACATTTTCTTCACCTTATGTAAACTGATAAAGATTAGAAAGCCATATTATAAATATTCATATCTATATTCATATTCATATCTAAGAATATTCATATCAACTGAATTTCCGGTGTTATTTGTAGAGTAGGTTCACATATCAAAGGACAATGAATAGCTAAATACTTAAATAGCTGACGTCAGTTTTGGTTTGTCCAATCAGCGATAAGAATATCGTATCCAAGAATCACACCCTATGACACCGACGTTGGAAAGAATCTACGTTTGTTTCAGCTTGCATTCCTAAGGTGGGAAGATTGGGGAGGGGCAAATTGATACATAATATATACAGCAACTAGTCTTGTTCGATGTAAAGTTCATTGTTCCTCCCATTTCTGATATGTATTTGACAACATTTCGCATACACATTAAAGTATTGTTATAATATCACGATGCATCGGTGTGTTTAGCAGACTATTTAACAAACCGGTGAACAATCAACGAGTTAAAAGTTTCTTGTTACGTTGAAAACACAGTAAAACATGACTGTATGTAATTGACGTCAGTATCGCGTATCGTTACACATTTCTGACGTCACATGTACAGATAACCTATGACCTTAAAGCGTGAGGATTTTAAGAGGTCTTTAAGACCTCCCTGTTGTAATACACGCTCTAACTTTAATTAGATTACAGAAGAGGTATTAATTTAGTTCCTGAATGAAGTGTTTCCCTTGCGATGCTAACTATGAAAATCTCATTCCATTGTATAATGTGTTACGGTATGATGCAACTGTAATTCCACTATTGCTAAATTAGACTTATCCTGTCAAACCTTTGTCGTATAGCGGTATGATACACAAATGACGGTCACGGTGCCGTTCACCGTGACGACATCGGTGACGACATTGGTGACGACGACGTTGACGACGACGACGACGGTGACGTTCTCTGTGATGGTGTCGACGACATCATATAGTTACATTAACATTAACGTTACATATAGTTACATTAACGGAAACGATGGCGATAATTGTGACGAATGACGGTCGTGGTCAAGGTAACGACTACGATGACGCTGACACTGACTCTTGCGATAGCAATGACGGCGATCGCCACCACCATCAAATAGCTTATCGATTGTTTACGTTGCTTATGAAACTCTATTTATTACTTTACTTTATTTCTATTTGTTTATTACTCTCAACTATTTAGGTTCACGTCAACCTTTTTGCTTCGATTTAGAAAAACAAACCAAGCCACACTACTTAATCAAACATGGATGACGACGTACAGGCCCTGGTTATTGATAATGGATCCGGTATGTGCAAGGCCGGTTTCGCTGGCGATGACGCCCCTCGTGCCGTGTTCCCCTCAATCGTAGGAAGACCAAGACATCAGGTAAGAACCATGTGATTTTATAAAGAAGGCTTGCACAAAAAGCACGGGAATATATGGGAAATGTATGATAAGAGTTAATATCTTACAAGTCTTAATTTATTACAGATTAAGATTCAAATATTCCGAGTTCTATGGAAAATTAATACTTGATTTATGTCTCTGAGACGAGACGAAATAGAGAGAGCGGTATTTAAGTAGTAGAGATAGTTTGTAACAGGCAGGTCACAGTCTGAAAAAAAGTGTGAAATAGATTACAGTGTAAACGATAGAGATGATCTCGAGTCGACAGAGGTAAGTTCGCACGTATATATATAAAGTTAAAACTGATAATAGAATTGATACTACGCCCTCCTACCCCTCCTACCCCCTCCTACCCCTCCTTCTCCCAACTCTCTGTCCAACAATGTACTTAACCTTTCGACTTTCGAAGTTGGTCATGGGAACTAGCGGGAAACACAACTGGCAGGAACCAGTGAAATCCACTTTAGGAGCCTCTCGATTTTCTAAGATTTGTATCCAAGTCAATTACATTGCTCAACAACACTATAGTCTGTCGTTGTTTGATCAACCATCTTGGACCATAAGTTCTTTTGTTTTTCAAACAGGGTGTGATGGTAGGCATGGGACAAAAAGACAGCTACGTCGGAGATGAAGCACAGAGCAAACGTGGTATCCTCTCTCTGAAATATCCAATCGAACACGGTATCGTCACAAACTGGGATGATATGGAGAAGATCTGGCATCACACGTTCTACAATGAACTGAGAATTGCTCCGGAAGAGCACCCAGTGCTCTGCACGGAAGCCCCCATGAACCCCAAAGCTAACAGAGAAAAGATGACCCAGGTAAATCCGAATATTTGTTTAGTCTCACTCAAATATTCTTGTTTATTTTCAATTCACGTTCATATTAACAAAAACATCTACTTGTAAAACAGAAAGAAAACGCGAAAAACTTGTTTGTTTATCAATACGTTGTACAGACGTATGGGTATCTTTTATAAACAGTTCCCACTGGAACACCATTTACAGTCTTGCGTTGGTATGTTGGTATGTTACTAGCCTCACATTTCATGTATGACATAAATTTTCAATGTTAATAGTCTATATATATATCTCCTTTCTTCTTCTAAAGATCATGTTTGAGACATTCAATTCCCCGGCCTTCTATGTCGCTATTCAAGCCGTGCTGTCCCTGTATGCATCTGGTCGTACCACTGGTATAGTCATGGACTCTGGTGACGGTGTCTCTCACACGGTACCCATCTATGAGGGGTACGCCCTCCCTCACGCTATCCTTCGTCTTGATCTTGCCGGTCGTGACCTCACAGATTACCTCATGAAGATCCTGACTGAAAGAGGCTACACATTCACCACAACAGGTGAGGATCTTACAGTTTACATGAGTAGGTCAAATACTATGAAATATTCCACGTTACGCCAAATATTCAGTACATAGTGATATGCACAACAGTCTCAACAAAGCAGCATTTTACCAGAACTGGGTCTACGCAGTGTTTTTGCATGGTAAACTGCAGTCTTATTTCCAAAAAGTAAGAATTCAATTCAATTCAATTCAATTCAACTGGGGAGTGTCCAGGATGATGACGCTTGAAAGTTACTCTCATCAAAGAGTGAATTTATGTAAATTTAGCTCCATAACTGCAAAAAGGTTTGTCACTCTTATAGAACTAAATTTATAATAATAATATAAATTTATTAATATAATTTATCATAACCTATTCTAAGGAGAAAACTGAAATCAATTTTTGAAAGAGTTATCATCGTAGACACTCGCAGCGAGTCAATTCTTACTGTTTGGAAATAAGACTGCATATTACCTTGCACACACACCGCGTAGACCCAGTTCTGGGGAAGTACTGCATACACAACTTCGTAACTGGGGACGTAATAATCAATGTATAAAAGGGTTTTTGTCTTATTCCATTCTGCATTTCGGTGAATGTAATGGCATGTAATTCTGAACACAAATGGAAGAGTCTCCGCTTTGTATAAGCTGCAGCAAATATTTCACCGCCGACTGTAAAGTTAGTACTTAAAGTCTTACATGTCCTTCATGAATTATGAGGTAAAAGGAATGTTAGTAGAAACAATATTCATATTCAGTTTTTGTTTTACATGTCTTTTGTTTTGCTTTTGTACCTATCCCAGCTGAACGTGAAATCGTCCGTGATATCAAGGAAAAACTCGCATATGTAGCTCTTGACTTCGAGCAAGAGATGCAGACTGCTGCATCAAGTTCATCTCTGGAGAAAAGTTATGAACTCCCTGATGGTCAGGTCATCACCATTGGCAACGAACGCTTCCGGTGTCCCGAGGCTATGCTTCAGCCATCTTTCCTTGGTATGGAATCAGCAGGCATCCACGAGACCACATACAACAGTATCATGAAATGCGACGTTGATATCCGTAAGGATCTGTACGCCAACATTGTCCTTTCCGGTGGTACCACTATGTTCCCAGGTATTGCTGACCGTATGCAGAAGGAACTTTCAGCCCTGGCACCACCATCCATGAAGATCAAGGTCATCGCTCCACCAGAGAGGAAATACTCTGTCTGGATTGGTGGATCCATCCTAGCATCTCTCTCCACCTTCCAACAGATGTGGATCAGCAAGGAAGAATATGATGAATCTGGTCCAAGCATTGTCCACAGGAAATGCTTTTAATCTAACGTACAGTTATACTGTAATGTGTACATAGATATGGACATACATATACAGGGCCAAGCACCTCTTTATCAGTTACATATGCCTGTATATACTTTCACGCCCTGCATCGAACACTAGTATTATACATGATACGTCTATATCACAAAGAGTACAGAATTTCCATCTCTCAAGAAAGTTTGAGATAATTTATGCAAATTCATACAAAGTTTTGCAAATCCATGCATTCACCAAACTTTAATTAACAAAATTACGGCAGCGATGATATTTCTATAGATATGACGATATATGACGATATATTACGATATATAGATATATAGACGATATGACGATATGACGATATGACGATATATTACGAGTATATTTCTACTGCACTTTATCAAGCCTAGATCACTTTAAGAACTAGGTTTAAGCCATGGGTCACAACCAGATGTTAGTTCGGATATCGAACGGTTTCCAAATAAAAGCAATATACATATATATATATATTTATATATATAAACCGGAAAATGTGTGTGTGTAAAATATGTACCTGAAATAATCGAGGACATGTATAGAAAATGCTCTCTTTTGTTTTATAGGGGGGTTTTGTCTTTCATATGTAAAAGTGAATCTTTAGATATTCAAGTGTACAATAGCCTTCTTTAATAAGTGATTTATAGACATCGGTAATAAATTAGTTTTTATTGAATTACAATTTATCAGGCTTCGTTTATTTCCTCCACATCTTTTCCGTTATATCTTCTATATATTCCATTTAATACCTGATTGTTGGAAATAACTGCCTGCACTTGGGATTCCTTTCTTTGCTTTGGTCGAGATAAATAATAAATAAAAGATGTTTTTACAAAACATACCGACTGTTAAAAAAAAAGAAAGAACATGATTAAACTATTACAATCCCATACCTCCCCCTACCTCCCCTCCCCTCTCCTCTGCTTTCATGGACGGGAGAGGCTCCCCTCTCCCCCTTTTTCCTCTCCCTCCCTTACCCCCACTCTCTCCTCCTCCCACACCTCATCCACTCGTTTCCACTCTTCCCAAGTAATATTTGTCACATGACTGAATAAACCAATAGCATTCCTATATATTCAGTGAAAATTAAAATGAAAAAAAAAAAAAGTAAAAAAATATCGTTTCAGTATCGATTTTCTTCGGTTTATTTGAAAGGCGTTAAAAATGAATATTCATTTCTCGCTCATATCCAATCCATAAATCAATACATTTTTCTTTCTTTTTTACCATATATGGTTAAACCCCTGCACCTGTTCTCTGTGATCACCACACAATGAGTAACTTATAATGATAAACGTACATATAGCAGGTGTGACATCGACATATAGGTTTATTTACTAACCGTTCTTTCGTCGTATCGGATTTGTTTCACAAGACTGGTTCGTATATATCATCGTTTTCATTAATTTATTTTTTAATTTAAATATTTATTTTCTTTGTATTGTCTAAATATATTCCGTTATGTATTGTACTTAGGCCTATGTTACCTCATGCATTCAATTAAAGCTTTTTGTGGTATACGCATTCTATTTCAGCATAACTTCCGACATCCACAACACACTCAACACAACACAACACAACAACATAGCATACATCGGTATTTGTCTTAATTTGACAAAGTATTAAAGCTCAGAGAAACCTAGTTACATTCGAAACATAATCATCAATACTCTTTATAGGCAAGTAACACTGTCATATAGGATGCAACGCGGTGTCCAGCCTACTTTGCGTTAAAAACAAATTGGGCGTAGTCCATTTTGTCGTTAAGGCTGTTTATGAGGCGAATGGACAGTTCATTGCACTTATACAGTAACATAATAATTAAAATAATAATAGTAATAATAATTTCATATTTTTATATAGCGCCTTTCCCAAAGGCTCGAAGCGCTTTACATTATTAACCCGGTCAACGGTAACCTGCCTGACATAGAGACAATCCCTCCACATGGCAGCAGCTAAACCGCGCCCAGCTAACAGTTTTTAAAGAAGTTTGTTGGGTTGATATGGGTCTCTGTACCACACATTATGCGACCTCCCCACCCCCATCCCCACCGTCACTAAACATGCCCAATTAATGTGACAGTGTGACAGTTGTTTCTTTTTCTTCTAAACTAATATATCGGTATTAGTCCCCTGCATGTATTCTGTCAGCTTTTACTCTGTATGTACCATTCCTTTCATTACAGCTGCAACACTAGACATATAGAGGAGTATATAGCAACAAACAAAACTAGTCTTTATGTAAAGAAGCGGTGTGGATGTGCTATAAACTGTATGTACGTTGTTCAAGAGATCACACTGTATATATTTAACTATCCACGCTACTCCACATGCGTTTAATGTTTGTCTGACAGACAAAGTTGATGGACCTTTTGAACCCTTTCATACCATTATATTGACCTACGTCATACCCCTCGCCATTCGAACTTAGTTGTGACCAGTAGCTTTCAAGTTGTCAGTTTATCTCGAATATTAACAGATTCCAGTTTTAGTATTCATATCGTGTAGAGAGTGCTCTGTTTTCTTTCTCACGGCTCAGCTCAGGATGAAAATTGTAGGTTTCACCCCAGAACCGGGCTCAGCCCGGCGACTCATATTTGTGTTATAACAATTAGAAGAGCGGAGAGTTTCAAGGGAATTGGCAGTTTATTTCTTTACATTCATCGGGAGCAGAGGCGTAGTAATAAGCAGTTCATTCGGTTCGTTGAACCAGGGCTCCCAACGTCCAGGAGATCCGCAAGCCTTGGTGCCGACATTTTTGGCGGGATAACGAATCATAACTGCCTATCATGTTTTGAATAAGAATTTGAATGAGTACCTACATACCTTAGTTTGTTTTATTTCACTAAAATCGTTTTTTTTTTCTGGTTGAAAAATTAACTGCCCAGTTCAAATACCAGATTTATTATGGTATCTTTCCTTGTTGTGTAAGGTTCCTTGCGTAAAGTTTCCTTGTTGCGTTGCGTAAAGTTCAGCTTATATGAAGTTTAGGGTAAAGGGACCCAGCGTGTATTCTTGAAGCTGGGCCCCAGAAACCCTAGCTACCCTGGTGATCAGGAGAGTATAGTTATTTTGCTTCTGTCTCCTCCCCCCCCCCCTTCTTTATTTTTCTATCAGAACTGATTTTTCGTGGGAAATAGTTTGAGAATTGTGTCAGGTACTCATCCCTTTTTCCAACTTAGGGCAGGATACCATAGTTGGTAGAGCGCACATATCAGCCAATAGGTCACTGACAGCCCAAAGGTCACCGACCAAAGGTCACTAGACTCCCGTTCTATGCTATATATATGTCTTGCTCTTGTCAGAAGGAAAACTATCCTATGCTTAAACTGTGTTAATGATAATTTGAATATGGTGCGGTTTCAATATATTCGAATACGTGTATGGTTTTAGTCACATTCCAGAACTTTCGTACATTCATAATCTGTTCACATCAAACCAAACTAAATCAATTCAACTATACAACGCCCGACAACGCTGAAACAGCTGAGCTCTCTATCGATCTGAAGAATTAATCATCATACAATACAAGAAACAAATATACTGTGAATGTTCACACTTTACACCGACAAACCTCGTCGTGTGGCAATTCCAACACTTTGTTTTACCTATACCCAATAAAGGGTATAAATAAAGAGTAGGACCACGGCAATGATGTCACTGACTAAGCTGTGAGCTGTAACGTAGCCGCATTTTGCAAGTATTCGTTGCACGTATAAATACTACCACAACAAAAACAATGTTTGCAAAAGAGGATGTGCTTCTTTGTGTTTCTATGTGTTTCTTTAAACGCGATTGATTATTTCTTCTTTATAAAGTTACCAAAATGGTGTACAGTGATGCAGTAAGTGTGGGGAATAGATATTTTTGTTTTCGGTCGTTAGAACGAAATTACAAACTACTTCCCACAATGGTGGATAGAAGTCAGGGAGAAGGTCGTACGACTGACCAAATCGACTGACCACGACTGAATGTATACATTAAAAAGATGTTTTGGTCGAGTGTTGATTTTCTTGATTACCCTGTCAGAGTAATACGTCCATGGTTATAGTTTTGACTATCAAAGGTCAGTGGCGTAGCCAAGTGGGGTGGGGTGATGAAAGCCTCCAAATATTTTTCCGCTCCCCCTCCCTCCCCCTCCTCCCCATCTAGAAAAGCATTGGGCCCCTTAGTAAAAAGGTGCTTGGCTATTCACCCTTGCTTAAGGTGTTATTTCATTGTAAGATGTGATTTTTGTTTTACATACATCTCTTGACATTAGTTCTTTCTTTTTTTAGTAGATAATCGAGACATCGCGGTATAAGCCACAATGGATGAGGATATTCAAGCTTTAGTTATTGACAATGGATCCGGTATGTGCAAGGCCGGTTTCGCTGGCGATGACGCCCCTCGTGCGGTGTTCCCATCAATCGTAGGAAGGCCAAGGCACCAGGTACATAGCGATATATACTATTTCTTTAATAGGGTTGAAACCATACACACGATAATGCATTACGTCATCCCTGCGTGAATAGGGAAAACACGATTAAAGAGATACAGTGGTTTTAGTAAGTCATTTACAACGGTAACCGTATGATTAAAGACATTTAACCTTTGGTTTGATCGGATGATGATGGTGATGGAGAGAAAGGCGGAATGTGTGTGTGTGGTGGGGGGGGGGGGTGGCTCAGCGCGTGAGTATTATGAACATACTGCAGGTAAACAGTATATCAGTGTAGGCATGCATCTATGCATACTACGCTAGGCTCTTTACGTGTAACTTCTATGAAATTTGGACTCCATCGATCTTGGAGGAGTTTTTGGTATTCGTGACGAAAAGTAACGCGGACCTTCTTAGAGTTTTATGATCCAAACCGTGACGCCCTGCACATACATTCAACTAATACTATATGCAAATTTATGTCGTGTTCATAAATTTTGCATGAAAGTTATACGGTACAGTAAAAGTGAGGAAATGCTTATTCAGTGGACCACGAAAGGGGGCTTTACAATATGATCGTGTATCATTCTGTCATTCAACTTGCACTTCATATTTAATATCACCACTCCTCTCTCCATCCTCGGCCCCTTCCGACCCCTCCTTGCAGATACGAGAAGATGTAATAATCTTGTGTCCATATAACAAATGAGCGGAATATCTAATTGAAATGTATCTCCTCCCAGACTATAATTAAATATTCGATGTAAAATGCTCGTTGTGTTTACCCGACGTATCAAAAATAGATCGACCCATTTGACGTTAAAGCAGTTTTTTTTTTAATGAAAACTATTTTGTAATTTTCCAACCTTTCTTTTGCTATCGTATGTGATCAATATTTAAATAAGAGAAAGTGATTATAAAAGAACGCCAGGATAAATCTTTAGTAGGGTGTCTTAGTTTGGTGAATTGCAATCTAATTTTAACTTGGTTTGGTAAAGTCGCCGACCAAAAGGAGCTGTTGTTAAATGTTACCACCTATTTTAATATTTAATACTGATGACATACATGTTTTTTTTTTACTTCAGGGTGTGATGGTAGGCATGGGACAAAAAGACAGCTACGTCGGGGATGAAGCACAGAGCAAACGTGGTATCCTCTCTCTGAAATATCCAATCGAACACGGTATCGTCACAAACTGGGATGATATGGAGAAGATCTGGCA
>KN886053.1:35558-47652 GCA_000934455.1 Apostichopus parvimensis
ATATATTAACAGGATACTCACAAGCATGTCCACCATGATGTAATACATTTATTAACAGGATACTCACAAGCATGTCCACCATGATGTAATACATTATTAACAGGATACTCACAAGCATGTCCACCATAATGTAATACATATATTAACAGGATACTCACAAGCATGTCCACCACAATGTAATACATTTATTAACAGGATACTCACAAGCATGTCCACCACGATGTAATACATATATTAACTGGATACTCATAGCATGAACACATTTCTTAGCTGGGTACTAGGTAGCATGTCTCTCACATGCATTAAATATTGATTTCATTACTTCTCGTTTAATACATTTATTTTTTAAGAAACAGTATTACTATTGATGGTAACTTTTCCTTTGTAAAATGATAACTGCACCCCCCCCCCCCAAAAAAAGAATGTTACATGAATTTAGGATTTTTTTTTTTTTGGCCACGAAACACAGCATTCACTTACTTCATACACTCGTGCGTATCTTGTGAGTTGTGCAATACCATGACTTTCTAAATGTGGCTTGCTTGCAAATGCCAGCTCTGTATCTTCCCAAACTCATGTTTCATACTTCTCTATTGATCAGCTTTTAATGCTGTATTAAATCTTTTTATATCATTATCATTCTAGGCAACATTTGATTAAATCTGAAACTTGTAAGCCAAATATGATTAAGAAAGATCTGTAAGCTGAGTGAAAAAAATCTATCTCTCTTGCCTGATATTATTGTGTAGCATATAAACATGGTAATTATGTCTTCCTCTGTATACATGAACAGTATAAGTCTGATGTTAGTATTGTTGTCAAATATAGACTAAGGCAGAGAATAATTTACTGTTCAAATATTGCACAATAGTTTTGAATTTAGTCTCTCTTGCCTGTATTATTGGTATCATTTAAACATGTTAATTAGATGTCTTCCTCTGTATACATCAACAGTATAAGCCTGAAGTTAGTATTGTTGTCAAATATAGACTAAGGCAGAGAATAATGACTGTTCAAATATTGCACAATAGTTTTGAAGGCTCAGATCGTTGTCTCTAATAAATTACTAAGGTTCCTTTGTAAAACATTGCTATACATCGTTGGACATGTATAGCAATTTGACCATTTTGCATGGCATTCTGCAATGCAGTAATGGATAAATTATTCCCTGTAATGTAAAGAGCAAGAAGAACAGAAGTTTAACATAAAAACGTATAGATCGTATTCTGACAGAAATGTATGATGGGACGCTTACAGAAAGTTTAGCACAGAAATTTTGTTCCATCTTTTAGTCACCTTTCTTGTTTTTGGTCAGGCTCCCCAAAGAGGAGTAAATCTCGTAGCAAGTCTCCAAAGAAGAGAACACCAACTCCGGAACCAGAGCCCGAACCGGAGCCACAGCCCCCTCCCGGCCCACCTCCTCCCCGTCCCGGAGACGAAGATTGGGCCTGGGTCGAGGCCAACATAGACCCAGTGAGTGAAATGTTCAATAGTAAAAAATTAGTTTAACTATTTGTCTACCTTATAGTGTGTATGATGTAAAAATGATATTACTTGTTGCATAGAGATACTTGCAGCCAAGGTCTGTGGGGGGCCGTATGAATACATATGATTCCCCAGCTAAGTATGGGAATGCTCAGCATGTTGCATATTGATTACCACAAATCACTGACTTGGCAAGGGGCAAGGGGCTGCTAAATTAACCCTAGAATGTATAATGCTGGACTCGAGTATACCGGAAGGTTGCATGCAGGCGGGATTTTGAGCAGGGGTACGGAGGGCCAAGTCTGGCATAGGGACAGTTATGTCCCTGAGCCCTCTTTTGATGTTGTCTCTTTTTCCATAGTTATATTATGAAAATAAGGGTTCATTATTCTTCATCCAGTGTTTTACTCCCCCCCCCCCCCTAATATTACTGTGTTTGCCACAGTGGAATTTTAATCCAGTTCGCAGACTACAATACTTTAAGTATGAAACAACTCCTGTGACAAAAACCAAAAATATGACATTAGAGTAGACACATATTGGTATATGTGATAGAGATAACTAAACAACTTCCCCAAACAGCTTTAGGACCTTATTTCATTTGGAAGATATCATAGATTTAGTGTTTCTTTAAACTCATGGCTGAAGACTTGATCAAGTCTAAATATGACATCATCAATAGCCACATGTGATTCAATTCCTTATGTTTTTCTTTGTTTATATCAATGGTTGTTTGTCTGACATATTGAACCTCTTAATATGACCTAATGATGGTAGCAGACTTGATCAAATCTAAATATGACATCATCAAGCAAGATCTTATTCAATTCCTTATGTTTTCTTTGTTTATTACAATAGTTCTTTTCTGTAATGGAGACGATTTTATAAATGCCGAATCTAACATATTGAGCCTCTTAACATGACTTTATGGTGGTATTGGTTTCAATGTCAACACTGTTAACATTCTACCCTCTGTTTGTGTTTTTTCCTTACTATAGAACCTAGCCCATACCCTAGCGCCGCTGTGGGAGAATACCGAACAGACCTACATATCCACCAACAAGCACACATTTAGGGACATCCGTACAGAGCGTGAGAACATCTACCATTACTTCTTCTACATTCGCAAAGAGTTTGAGGCCTACCTACGTCGCCCCGACAGCAAGCAGGAGTTCGTCTCCGCATTCCAGAGAGAATACAACGAAATTGCGGAAGATATGCGGGAGGACGAGGAGACAAAGGCGGAACTCCATCAGAGAGTTCAGGTTAGTCCCTCGTGTGCTCTTCTCATATTATAGGGGGCACTCTGTATTCGACTCGTCACCTCTCATATATTTTTGATCGGGGTGCGATGTAACTCTCGGTCATTTTCCAAGTCCTGCCAAAGGAAATGGATGTAATGGTTTAGCCCTTTGACCTTTTGGTTGCAAACAGTGTTTGGCAAGTACTCACTGCCTGATGGAGCAGTCTGAAACGTGAATTGAAAGTCCAAAACTTTGGAAAAATCATTTCAAATGGCTAAATCGCAGGGTGACCTCACTGTTGTGTTTGTTCATCAACAGACATTTATGGAGTCATCCGGATGTTAAATGATGCATCTAAGTTTGTTCAGTTGTAAAGCTGGCCTGACTCAACACGACTCGCCACCGTGGTGACCTATTTTTTTTGTACAACTGACCTCCGGTTCACTGAAGGACTGGTGGTTTTACAACACTCAACGAGTGTTTTTCTGTTAAGGAGCAGCTGTGCCCATTCAGAAATTGTTTCTCAGATTTAACGAAACTGTCGTTTTCTCCGTAATCTCTACCAGGACTTGAAAGAGCAACTTTGGGAGATGTCAGACAATAGAAAGCAGGATGCAGAGAATGAGAGGCAGAAAGTGATGGAGGAGGGATGGTTAGAGGATAGACTGGGCTTCCTGACCAATAACTACCTCACCCTGATGCAAGTAAGTAGAAGAAAACAACAGAAAAATGACAAATGATCAAGCATATTTTCCAGCATCATTTGAATAAACGGTTGAATATTTAATCTAATGAAATGATTTGCAAAAGAATTTCAATATTTATAGATTGGGATATCGTATTTAAAATTATCCATAGACCAGTATTGCTTTAAAGATAGAAGATGCATGCAAGCTATGACGTATCAATTGTCGATAAATGCGAAGTCAGAAAAATATATATATTTTTATATTAATATTCAAGCTGCGTCCATTTTATTTTTCATATTCATATTTTAAGGGGTTTTGTCGTTTTGTTACTTAAAATTACTTAAAACTCACTTTTTCTTTTTAGGAATTTCATCGTAAATCTATATTGTTTGTAAAATTATTCCTTTGTGTATATTTATTTTTGTTACATTAATATTTAAACTGCGTCAGTTTTATTTTTCATATTCATATTTTACGGGTTTTGTCATTTTGTTGTCATTGTAAAGCGCTCTTGAACATGCTTAAGCATGAAAAGAGTGCTATATTAATCTGGTAAATGATAATAATAATAATAATAAAAAGAGACGAGACTCATGATATTGACAAAGATAATTCCCAGCTTAAAATGAGTTGTTTTGTCGTATAGTGTGAGGTGGACAGGTACCAGGACACGTTGCGTCTTCTGAAGGACTACTACCAGGGCGTGGAGGGTAAGATACCGGAGGAGTACGACTGTCTCTTCACCCGTATCCCTCTGATCGACCTCAGCACCAGCGCAAGGGTGGGTTCGGCAGCTAACATGAGCGTAGCTCCCAGCGAGAGCCAGACGAGGGCCGTGACACCGACCACTCCATCAGCCAAGGGGAAGAAGAGTAAGGAACCGCCTCAGACAGGGGAAGATGGAGACGAGATGGAGAAGAATCCAAAGTAAGTTCAATTTGTAAAATGTCATATTTCAAGAAAAACAGATAAATTTGTAAAATATAATATGTCAAATTTCTGGAATGCTCCCTTTAAAGCTAACTTGATAGTGTCTTACACCCCTCAGTTCAGGCTTAAAGATCTGCTTTATTGGCTCCAATTATAGCACGCTATAATAGCTAGTCGAGTTTTGTGATTACGTAATTGACCTGCCACGGTCGTACATCCACCTCTTGCTCTAATATTAGCCTGCAAAGCTTCTTAACACTGTTAGGCTCTTCGTGTTAATTAACACTGTGTGGAAATATGGTCATGTCTACAGTGTAGTTAATCATACAGCGTTCACACAGAGACCCTCGTACTAGAAAAAGATATGTAGCAGGCGTAGCAGACTAATTGGTAAAAAGAGGTCATTTTACGACCAAGGCAGGTCGATGACGTAATCTCAAAAACTTTCCCATGATAGCGTGCTATATTGGGGTCTATACAGTGGACCTTTAAATGTTAATTTTGTTAATCCATTTCTTCATGAGTTTTAATAACTCAAACATGTTAACTTTATAGTAACATCAAAGCAACCCTTGGATGACAATCAACACTTATTGTCCTTACCTTGTAAACATGTTATTTGAGTCCAATACAACTCCCATGTATACATATTGAGCTTGGTGTTGAATATGAGGAACTGACCTGATGTCCCAGTGTTAGACTAAGTAGTCCAGCCACTTTAATTGGTAAACCACAGATGTTTAAAAGGACTGATTTTATGGTCATTTACTTAGAACAATTCTACTTTCGTATCTTGTCTGCTAGGATCCCTCTGGTGCCCAGACGTCCGACATCCGCCGAGGGCTTCTTTCCGATCCAGACTCCCGCGGGAGACAAAGGGGGCGGCAAAGGTACCAAGAGCAGGGCCGGTAAGAAAGAGAAAGAGAAACTGGTCCCTACTGCCAGCATCGAGGAGGTATCAGAGAGTCCAGTACCACCCATGGATCCTGATGAGAAGGTAAAATAACTTACCCGTAACGACCAACTCAAAGTCTTCAGTGTTTGGGGTCGCTGTGAAGACAGGCTTCTAAGGATTGGGTGCGGGTTGTTTGAGGATGTCAACACTGTACATATTCACAGGAAGAAAAGAAAACAAGGGAAGAATGAGGACTGAATACACACATAGTATAGCAGTTTAGAAACCATCACTGAACGGTACAGAAATTACAATGTGTGTGAAGCTGGCAGTGACCATGATAGCAATGAAAATTACAGAAACACACAGAAAATATTTATACAGACGCTTACAAACAAGGTTGTCAATTGCAAAGTAGAAACCTATAGAGAGCCTTACAGAGAAGTAGAGAGCAAAGTATTGACTAAGTAGAGACCTATATATAACCATATAGGCAGGTTACAAGGAGATTAGGACAAGTCAGATACAAACTCAGGACCACCGTGGTCATAGCCAGCGCTGGTAGCCAACCGAAGGATTCAGAGCGGAAGTGTATTATGGAGATTTAGTCTTACAGACACTTATGGATGGGAAGCTATGATCCTGAACAAGATGAGAAATTGTCCAACATTACAGTGACATCTGAAGAGATAAAAACAAACACAGAAACAGATGTAAGGTACAGGTAAATTCAAGTGCTTAGGGAGTGTTAGCTCAGTGGTTAAAGCCGATGCCTTTCAATCATAAGGTCCCGAGTTCAAGTCACTCCAAGATTAATGTATGTCGTCCAGTTACAGAGTTGTTGACAGTTGACAATTTCTAATAATGGACATTACATATGAATCTAAGAGACTGACTTCGGTCAGCTTGTGGCTTTGATAAGCCAATGATGGCTTCTTCGCGAGTTCCTGCATGCAGGAGGATGTAAAATACATACATAAATACATACCAGCCGAATGTTTAATAATTGTATGCATCATTGTTTTACTGTAGGTTGTAGGTAACTCCTCCTGGGGCTGCTTTATCTTTCGGGAGTTTGGTATTTCTCATCTGGTTTGTTTTTCTCTTTTTTCTTTTTTTTTTCATCAGCTCGTGTCTGATGCCTTTCTGTTTGGGCTGATGAAAGTTTCAGAGTTGGTGAGTTCTTTCAATTTCATTTTTGAAATGTTTTCTTCTGTCAACACCTGACGAAAGGTCCAAAATTTTAGAAATTAAAAATTTAACTTTGTTTTGTTTTCTCAGTCGGGTAGGACTGTATGGAATTGAACAGAAAATTTATACTGATTGAAGAATTTGTTTTATTGTTATCAAGTTTGACGTAGAGTAAAGTCCCTCACCTTTTCACCAGGGATTTTCACATCCTACTTGATGATAAGCCCACTGTACATCTCAGAAAATAAAAATGTTATCTTTTTTTATTAGGTGACTGAAATATGTTCATAGTCAAAAGAAAATGGGAACTGGTTAATATCAAAACAAAAAACAAAACAATGAACGAACACAGCCAAAGAAATATTGATTCATTTCGTATCTTTTATTCTTGACTCTGTCCGTATATGGAAATCACAGAAAGATAGTAATTTGGTAAAAATGTTGTAGTTATAATGGTCCATAATGGTTCTGTCTGTTTCTAACATTAGTGAGATAACATAAATATAATGTAATAATTGGCAACGACCTTCGTTCTTGTCGTCATTATTCATTTTTCGGTATTTGACAGTTGCTGTTTATATATGTTATGAAGTTATGAATTTACAGCATTCATAAAAGAATCCATACTCCATATCTAGGCCTACTACTACTTCCCTCTATATCCTAGATATTTCAAACGTACTACATTTCCTCCCAAATACAGACGTCTTTAAATCCATTAATCAGGCCCTTTAAACCGATGCAGCAAGTAAGTTGTTCATGTATCGGCATGTAATTTCATCAGGAAATTAAAAATTATTCATAAAGAAAAGAAAAAAGAATTTGGTAGATTTCCTCTTGCTTAGGAGCAAGGAGACCATCTGTCTATCTGTCTGTCTGTCACTCTGTTTATTTTTCTGAATCACTTTGCATGATTTTATTATTTTGCTCTCTGCATGCCATGTAGTCTGAAGGTTTTCAGAAAGCTCTTATGGTGAGTAGAGATATCTAGATGAGGGAGTTTTTATCAGCACACAGACCAGATTCATACAGAATATCTACAAGTCCATATATACAATTGTCCATATAGTCCAAAAAGTCCATATAGTCAAATGCTAACATTAGCAAAGTTTTAAAAATGTAAGGAAAGAGAGAAACATGTTTTCAAATTTATCTGGCAGGAGCATATAACGCTCATATATATTGCTAATTGGGGATAATAAAAAACCTCCCCTCCCTTTCCCACACCCTCTCTCCCTCCTCCCCCACCCCATTTCTTTATCCTACATCCCACCTTTACCCTCTTTGCGGTTTACAGCTTTCACCTCCTCAAAACTAGCGAAGTCAGAATGTAAACCGTTCACCCCGATTTTATGGTGGAAATTCTGAATTTGGTGACTTGGGACCCAGTTTAATATACCCACCCCCCCTCCATCTCTGTTACTGGCCTTATAGTCTTTTCACACAATTAGTTTAATCATTGATGTATGAATTTGGTCTGTGTGATCAGTTGGATTGCTGTGTTTTTCACTAACCACCCTCACAACGTGTTAATTGTAGTCTGCTGTGTTTTGTAGTGTTAATAATATATATTACATTGCCTTTAATTGGTAGTGAAAGTGTAGAAAAGTTATGTTGTGTAAACTGTTTATGGGTTGTGTTACTAAAAGTGTTAATAAAAGTATGTATGGCAGATCGACAAAACAAGTAACGTTAATTAAGTACTTTAACCAAAAGTACAGAGGGAAGAGAGTCATGTTGAAATAGGAAATGAAAGTATAGATAGCAAAAAAGATAATGAGGGAATTTAACTCTTGATACTTTTGGTTAATGATTGATGTTACTTTCCGTGCAATGAAATAGTGGAAGGCAGCTTAGTGAATACTAGATAGTCATGTTAAAAAAGAGATGTGTAGGTTTGGTGAATAGAACACTGATATGTACACTGTAGGAGGTTTGGTGCAAAGAACACTGATATGTACACTGTAGGAGAGATGTATAGGTTTGGTGAATAGAACAGCAATATGTCCACTGTAGGAGAGATGTGTAGGTTTGGTGAATAGAACAGCAATATAAACACAGTAGGAGAGATGTGTAGATTTGGTGAATAGAACAGCGATATGTACACTGTAGGAGAGATGTGTAGGTTTGATAAATAGAACAGCAAATATGTACACTGTAGGAGAGATGTATAGATTTGGTGAATAGAACACTGATATGTACACTGTTGGAGAGATGTGTAGGTTTGGTGAATAGAACACTGATATGTACACTGTAGGAGAGATGTGTAGGTTTGGTGAATAGAACACTGATATGTACACTGTAGGAGAGATGTGTAGGTTTGGTGAATAGAACACTGATATTTACACTGTAGGAGAGATGTGTAGGTTTGGTGAATAGAACACCAATATGTACACTGTAGGAGAGATGTGTAGGTTTGGTTAATAGAACACCGATATGTACACTGTAGGAGAGATGTGTCAGTTTGATGAGTAGAACAGCAATATGTACACTGTAGGAGAGATGTGTAGGTTTGGTGAATAGAACAGCAATATGTACACTGTAGGAGAGATGTGTAGGTTTGGTAAATAGAACACCAATATGTACACTGTAGGAGAGATGTGTAGGTCTAGTGAATAGAACACCAATATGTACACTGTAGGAGAGATGTGTATGTTTTGGTGAATAGAACAGCAATATGTACACTGTAGGAGAGATGGGTAGGTTTGATGATTGGAACACCAATATGTACACTGTAGGAGAGATGTGTATGTTTTGGTGAATAGAACAGCAATATGTACACTGTAGGAGAGATGTGTAGGTTTGGTGAATTATGTACACTGTAGGAGAGATGTGTATGTTTTGGTGAATAGAACAGCAATTTGTTAACAGTAGGAGAGATGTGTAGGTTGGTGAATAGGACAGCAATATGTTAACAGTAGGAGAGATGTGTAGGTTGGTGAATAGGACAGCAATATGTTAACAGTAGGAGAGATGTGTAGGTTGGTGAATAGGACAGCAATATGTTAACAGTAGGAGAGATGTGTAGGTTTGATGAATAGAACAGCAATATGTACACTGTAGGAGAGATGTGTTAGGTTTGGTGAATAGAACAGCAATATGTACACTGTAGCATCTGATGTGAACAATAAGTTGTGTTGTCCACCAGAAGACCTCCAATGTTGTTTCGGGACATCCAAACAGAAATTTGGTCGTTTCTAGCGACCTGACGACATTAAAAATTTGCCCTGAAGTATGGAAGAGAGCCTACTAGTCTAGTATCTCAACTTTAGGTAGTTGCATTTTATAAAATATGTTACAATTGTATGAAAGCATGGAATGGAAGGGTAGAAATTTGATTAAAACTTTTATCAGTTGTGTCTAAATATCCTACCATTCATAAAATGAAAGTATGAAACCCAGATCTATAGTTCCTTACTCGTCACCAAATTATAGACAATGGTGACTTTCAAACAACTCTGTGAGGAAGTGAAGTCAAGCAAACAAAGTAACTAGTTTCATTTTGATAGGAACCCTTCAGTGATGAGAAATTAAAAACGAGTGACTAACCCCCCCCCCTACCTAACAGTAATAATTCATTAACATTCATTAACATTCATTGAAACTGATCAAAAACCATATAGAGAGATAGGCAGTGTTTGTTGGAAATGTCAGAGGTAGTGAAGTCTCACAAAAAGGGTTTGAATTTGATTGCTTGCAAAATTCACATTTATCAGTCAAGGGACTGCTGACTGAGTTAATATGCCGGTAGGTACCATATAAGGAATGCACATTACACCTCCATATTAATACTATGCACTCACCGACCCTAATTGTAACATTTGTCAAGTTAACATTTCTGGGTAAGCCTGAATAAATTAATCCATAAATTTTTAACCCTACATTTGACAGTGACTTGATTTTGTTTCTGCAAAGACATTAACAATTAAATGCAACTTTTGTACTGTGTGTGTGAGGCTTCGAGCTTAATGCAGTCCACCCGAAGATTTGTGTGACTTGGTCCATTGAGGGCACCTTATATGGAACACTAATATGGGAATTGTCTCACATATGACCCGATATGTCCCAAACATAAGGTCCCGAGTTTGAGTCACTCAAAGAGATTAATGTATGTCATCCAGTTACATAGTTGTTGGCAATTGACAATTCATATGCATGGACGTTAAATATAATCTAAGAGACTGACTTCGGTCAGCTTGCGGCTTTGATAAGCCTAAGATGGCTTCTTCGCGAGTTCCTGCTTGCAGGAGGATCTAAAATGCATACATACATATATACATACATACATGCATACATATATGTTTTTGGTTATGATTCTTGATCATAAATGAGGTAACGATGATTAATTGTCTTGATTAACAGACTGCAGCTGAACTTGCTGCCAAGGAAGCTGAAGAAGCTGAGAAGGAAAAAGAGGCAGAGAAAGGAGGTAAAGGTGGCAAAGGAAAGGATGCTGGCAAGAAAAGAAGCAAGAGCAAATCCCCATCAGGTACTATTACATATACTGGTAGTGTAAGAGCAAATCCCCATCAGGTACTATTCCATTACTGGTAGTGTAAGAGTAAATCCCCATCAGGTACTGTTCCAAACACTGGTAGTGTAAAGAGTAAAATCCCCATGAGGTACTATTCCAAATACTGTTAGTGTAAGAGTAAAATCCCCATCAGGTACTATTCCATATACTGGTAGTGTAAGAGCAGATCCCCATCAGGTACTATTACATATACTGGTAGTGTAAGAGCAAATCCCCATCAGGTACTATTTTAGTGTAAGAGTAAAATCCCCATGAGGTACTATTCCATATACTGGTAGTGTAAGAGCAAATCCCCATCAGGTACTATTACATATACTGGTAGTGTAAGAGCAAATCCCCATCAGGTACTATTACATATACTGGTAGTGTAAGAGCAGCTCCCCATCAGGTACTATTACATATACTGGTAGTGTTTAGAGCAAATCCCCATCAGGTACTATTCCATATACTGGTAGTGTAGAGTTAAATCCTCATAAGGTATCACTAGTAATACTGGTAGTATAATGATGAAATCCCCATCAGGTGTCATTCGTAGTACTGTTAGTGTCATGACCCAAGTCCTCATCAAGCACTGTTCAAAGTACTGGTGGATTAATGATGAATAACTGTACTGTTTTCATTAGTAGTAGTAATAATAACGGTGATAACCATTTTCAATGCACATGCACCAATCAGCAGACAGTCGGATATTATGAATGTGCAGTTTCAAAGAGGATGTATAATAGTCGTCATTTGTGAGTGTATATTCTGTTACTTCCTTATCTCTGTAGGCAAAAAGTCACCTTCTGGAAAGAAATCCCCCGTAGGGAAGAAATCACCCAAGAAAGGAAAGAAGGCAGCAACACCAACACCACCTCCTACACCACCACCAGTGGGTGAGTCTTAGACTTAAACTAAGTTGTAATGAGTTGTAACGAGTTGTAACGAGTCAATAGATTCCAAAAGTGAAATGACTTGACCCAAGTTTTTTATCATAGAGATAATGCAGACTCAAGTCAGTGATTCCACTTTAAGTCACAATAATTACTTGCTAAATGACTCGACTCAAACTTAAGTTGGAGTGACTTACTACGACTGTTTTCAGTTACTAGCTTAAATGACTCGACTCAAACTTAAGTTGGAGTGA
>KN886053.1:47812-63887 GCA_000934455.1 Apostichopus parvimensis
CTCGACTCAAACTTAAGTTGGAGTGACTTACTACGACTGTTTTCAGTTACTAGCTTAAATGACTCGACTCAAACTTAAGTTGGAGTGACTTACTATGATTGTTTTCTTAAAGCAGCTTTTTGTGTTCTGTCAGCCATTTTACCAAACTTTGCAAGTATTTCCCAAAATAAGATTGCAAAATAATCGCACTTAAGTCAGCTTTTTATGTTCATTTAAAAGCAAAACAAGATTAATCAGTACATGATTTACTGACATTGTAAAAGAGTCATGTACATATAATGCAATTGAATTTTTTGGAAACATTTTTTACTTTTACGTTGAAAAGTTTGTTATTTTGCATTTTTTTAAAAGAAACTTACTTAGTCAAGCTTCTATATGACCTGGATTTGGGATTTAATTTTTTAATTCTGCTTTGTTTTAGTTTGTTAATTCATATTATTTTGAATCAAAACCCTGTTAAAAAGTGACTTCAAAATTTGTACAATGGGTTTTCTTTGAAAGTGACATATTTTTTTGTGCAGCATTTATTATTAAGTTCAAGATTTATGTTACAGTAGGTTTTTATTCATAATTTTTTTATTATTTTTCTTTTCTCCATTTCAGCCGAGGTTTCCATGACGCCTGAACAACAAGAACTTCACGAGCGAACAAAGAAGGAATATTTAGCAGCTATATCTCATGAGGGTATAGTGGACCTTATCATTATGCCAAAATAATGGGGTTTTAAATAGGGTTGTATTTTGGTCGAAAGCAATATACTTTTGTAGCAAATTTCTTGCATCATTGATAAAATTCAATATTATTCCTGTAGAATAATAAAATAATAAAATAGTACTTATATAGCGCATTCATCAGCAACGCTGCTCGAAGTGCTTTACAGGAATTGAAACAATTAATATACAGGAAACATTTAAAATACAGGAAACATTCAAAAGCAAATAGTAGAAAAATATCGCCTAAAAGGTATAAACCATAAAACTTATAAAAGGATAGAAAAATACAGTAAAGCTATGGTGATACAAAAATACTGTACAGTTCAAACATCAAAGGCAATTCTAAAATAATATGTTTTCAGCGATGTTTTAAAACTGGCAAGGCTTGCGCAGGTACGCATAGAATGCCGTAATTGTGGCACAGGTAAAGAATTCTATGAGATTATCTGGTATGCTTCATCACACCAGATGAAAAGTACTTTGACTCTCACGTTTATATGCAAATCACTCATGAACAGAAGAAAAGTATCCTTGTGGGGGTGAGGAGGGGGGGGTATTTGGACAGGAAGAACAAGTTGATTTTAAAAATGAATCACATGTTTGTGAAGTCCTGATGCTAAAGTAAAAATTTAAACATATAGAATAAACATCAGATACACGACGTTAATAAAGAAGTCAAAAGAACGTGGTGTTGGGATGAGGTTTCACACGGCAATGTGACGTTTTATGACTTCCATATCAAGAATGCCATGTTGCTAGCCATCTGTCAATCCTGTTAGATGATAATCTCCCTTTGACTTCTCTACGTGACTTTTAATCCATCCTCATCATAACTGGTTCCGCTCAATGTGGATTGGAAAATCAAATTCTTAATCACAAAATATCAAGTTAATTTTTCACAGTTTAGTTTTTTATGTTTTAGAAATCAGTTATTGAATCAATCATTTAGATTTTATTTGGTTCTTCTAGATATGAATTGTAAAGTAAATCTTAATCACAAAAATCCCAAGTTTTACTTTTTCACTATTTAAATCTATGATTTTAGAAAGCGGTCTGAAAGCCAGGATGGAGTTGATCAAGTTCCATGCCATTCAGGTTATGCAGGACCTAAAAGCTAAAGCCGAAGCTGCGTACAGCGATATGGACGATTGGTTAGGGGCAAGGTTCCAGTCAGAAATGAAGAGGTGAGTCCTTAAACCAGGGGTTCCCTAACTGGGGTGCATGAACCCCCAGAGGGTGCGTGAGTCCATCCCAGGGGGTTTGTGAGATGTTTCTGAAAGTCAAAACTAGAGTACTTTTTGTTGAACTAAAATCTGATATATCATTTCATTTAGTAATGTACAAAAGTCGTACCTATCGACAAATTCTTTTGGTTTTTTTTTCATTACAATATAACATTATGAAATTGATCTTTTACGAAGCACTGTTATGTGTATTATAGTATAATAATGACTCAGATCATGCCTCGAAAAGTTGGGGGTTCGTGGACAACTCTGACATCCACAGGGGATTCGTGGGGGGGTAAAGTTAGGGAAACCCTGCTTTAAACAGTGTTTGCTTTTAGTTCCTGGATTATTCAATCATTATTAAACAGTAGTCAATATTTTGGCTGTATTCAGTCGGTATTGAAATACTGAGAACATTTTGACAGCTTCTCAAGAAATCAAAATTGTCTCAAAGATGAACTAAAAATAGTATAATGTTTATTTAGTGTTATTTTATTGAATTAATATAATAATTATAGAAGATAGGTTGTTTTAGGATAGTAAAGCTCTTGCAGAACGACAGAGATTGTTTTTGTTTCGGTCAACCTTCTATAGCTGACCAGTCTTTGAAACTCGCTTCTCAGGGGCGTTGATTATTAATATAGCAACTGAAATGACTGACTGACTGACTACAGCAGGGGTTCCCTAACTGGGGTGCATGAACCCCCAGGGGGTGCGTGAGTCCATCCCAGGGGGTTTTTGAGACATTTCTGAAAGGCGAAACTAGAGTCCTTTTTGTTGAAATAAAATCTGATATATCATATAATTTAGTAATGTACAAAAGTCGTACCTATCGACAAACTCTACAATATTACACTATGAACTTGATCCTTTACGAAGCAATGTTATGCGTATTATAGTATAATAATGACTCAGATCGTGTCTCGAAAAGTTGGGGGTTTGTGGACAACTCTGACATTCACAGGGGGTTTGTGGGGGGATAAAGTTAGGGAAACCCTGGACTACAGTATCTTTTCTTCTCACGATCGGAGAGATGCATTAACTTAACGAGTAGAAAATTGACTGGAATAGAAGCAGAAAGGGAAATGACAGAAATGGTTGGAATAAGTAGTATCTTTATAAAAACTACTAAGTGATTTGCAATCCTAAATATGTCAGTAGAGAAAAGTCTTACCAATAAACACTGATTTGTTTCCTTTCATGCCAAACTTAGACTAGTTTTAGGTACACTCCGTGCAAGTTGTCATAAACACGGTGCCAGGGGTTTTTCTAAATTTGATATTGCAGTTTAGGTGTTAAGTATTGTGTTTGCATTTTATGGTGGTATGAAGGGCCCCCTTTGTGATTATTTTATAGTGGTATGAAGGGCCCCCTCTGTGATTATTTTATAGTGGTATGAAGGGCCCCCTCTGTGAGTATATTATGGTGTTATGAAGGGCCCCCTCTGTGATTAGTTTATGGTGGTATTAAGGGGCCCCCTCTGTGATTAGTTCATGGTAGTATGAAGGGCCCCCTCTGTGATTATTTCATGGTGGTATGAAGGGCCCCCTCTGATTATTTTATGGTGGTATGAAGGGCCCCCTCTGTGATAACTTCATGGTGGTATGAAGGGCCCCCTGTGTGATTATTTTATGGAGGTATGAAGGGCCCCCTCTGTGATTATTTTATGGTGGTATGAAGGGCACCCACTGTGATTATTTTATGGTGGTATGAAGGGCCCCTCTGTGATTATTTCATGGTGGTATGAAGGCCCCCTCTGTGATAATTTCATGGTGGTATGAAGGGCCCCATCTGTGATTTGAAATGTGTCTATGAGAGATTTGATGATGTTGAAAGTCCAACAAGCCCTCGTAAATGTGTTCCTTGTATCTTTCAGTATCGATGAGGTGTGTGTCATCTTTGGGGCAGCCATTGAAAAGCAGAGCAAAGTACAGTCCGAGATCATTCTCATCCAGGACCAATTCATCATCAATAAGGTAGGTGGTCCTGACACCTCGTCCAATAGGAGGTCAACTAGACCAGTGGCTGCTATAACAACTCACGATAGTATAGCCCAATGGTACTGGGTAATATCTAAACCACATTAATTAATCATAAAGCTACCTAGTATACGAGCATCGTGAATAAATTAACGGTCAAATCATGTCGTGATCCACATCATGCAAGTTCAATTCAACTTGGATGGCAAAACAGAAAAGCCTGCCACGTGGCTTTCAATTTGCCCGCTATGATGGATATATTACCAGGAATTACTATATATGTATATTTATGGATATATAACCAGGCATAACTATATATTTACATTTATGTATATATAACATGGAAAAACTATATATTTACATTTATGGATATATAACCAGGAATTACTATATATTTACATTTATGGATATATAACCAGGAATAACTATATATTTACATTTATGGATATATAACCAGGAATAACTATATGTTTACATTTATGGATATATAACCAGGAATAACTATATACTTACATTTATGGTTATATATAACCAGGAATAACTATATGTTAACATTTATGGATATATAACCAGGAATCACTATATATTTATATTTATGGATATATAACCAGGAATAACTATATGTTTACATTTATGGATATATAACCAGGAATAACTATATATTTACATTTATGGATATATAACATGAATAACTATATGTTTACATTTATGGATATATAACATGAATAACTATATGTTTACATTTATGGATATATAACCAGGAATAACTATATGTTTACATTTATGAATATATAACCAGGAATAACTATATGTTTACATTTATGGATATATAACCAGGAATCACTATATATTTACATTTATGGATATATAACCAGGAATAACTATATGTTTACATTTTTGGATTGATAACCAGGAATAACTATATGTTTACATTTATGGATATATAACCAGCAATAACTATATGTTTACATTTATGGATATATAACATGAATAACTATGTTTACATTTATCAACAGGAGGTGAAGGTGTACAACACTCCAAGCCCACCTCCGCGACCAAGCCCGGTAGAGACCTCTCTTTCTGATATCTTCACCGTGGAACAGATTCAGACCCTAATGGAGCAGTTTAGAGCCTCGGCTCCGTCCGGATTCATCTCGACGAAAGGATTCATAGATACCTTGTCAGACCTGACAGCATTGACTGTAAGTTTAATACTTAGATCACTCACAGTGTCAATGTATCATGGAAATCATTGACTGTAAGTTTAATACTCAGATCACTCACAGTGTCAACGTATCATGGAAATCATTGACTGTAAGTTTAATACTCAGATCACTCACAGTGTCAATGTATCATGGAAATCATTGACTGTAAGTTTAATACTCAGATCACTCACGGTGTCAACATATCATGGAAATCAGGTCCACAATTTATATTTTCATAGTTCACACAGATCACTTTAATAAGCAAAGCTACATACATTCCTACGTGCATACATACAGAGAACAGCCTGCACCAGCTGGGCAGAGCCAAGGTCCGTCTGAGAATGGCAAAACGATGTCATTAATTGCTTTGAACATTTTGAAATCAATATATTATTCAAGATGCTCTAAAGTTAGTTTGTTCACAGCTAGTAGAAGCAAACAGTCAAGATCGGGAGACAGACATGTCAGAATTAATAACGCTTCTTTAATAAATAATTAATAACGCCCTTTTTTTTTTTTTTTGGTTTTTGCAGCATGGCACAGAGACCTTGCCAGACCAGTGGCTCAGTATGACCACAAATCAGGTACAACAATTATATTTTAGATCTGTTTTCATATATGTCGCAAATGAAATATCAACTCTCCATATCGGTTAATAATTAGAAATGATTTGATTAGGTCTTTATAATCAACAATATCTGGAAATCTGGTGCTCCTAATCCAGCCACAGAGCTGAGTGGAATTCTGGTAGTTCAGACCCTAATGGGGTTCTGTTAGTCCAAATAAATTCCTGAATCCAACAAAAGTCCAGTAGCCTCAGATACAGAAGTACAGACTACCCTAATGGGATTCTGATAGCCCAAATAAATTCTTGAATCCAACAAAATTCCAGTAGCCTCAGATACAGAAGTACAGACTTAACCTAATGGGATTCTGATAGTCCAATAAATTCCTTTTAAGCTACCATATGTTTCTCAGATGAGGCAGTTAACACTGTTTTCCATAACCCTTTTATTTTGATCAGTTGGAACAGTTGGCGGGAACTTTAGCTCCGGACTCTGAGTACATAGACTGGAGGGCCTTCCTCCTACAGGCCACGCACAGCTGGCCGAAGCCCACCCAGGCGGAGCTCCTGCAGACCCTGGAGAGGTTTAAAGGTGTCGACTCTGAGAAAACAGGCAAGGTCACACAAGACCAATACTCAAGGGTAAGTGAAACAATTTTACGAAATATACTACAAAACAATGAACTGTAAGTATATCGGACGTGACGTCAAACATTTTCGTATTTTACGATCGAAATTTGCAAAAATAAAACACCTCTGTAATAAACTGTTTTTTTTTTCCATTAGCTTGACCAGTCAAACAATAAGTGAAAGTTTTTCAGATGTTCAAATTTGCATTTTGATAAATGAATTGTCATACATTAAAATCCATTGAATGAGATTCAATAGTTTTCTGAACGTCACGGTACATAAAATGTGAAATGATATTGTGTCTCAAAAAATGATGTTCCTTAAATTTCCATTTCATATCTCCCCCCCCCCCCCCCCCTCCAATCCTCATACTCACCCTCCTTCATACCCTCCTTTCTCAATCTTTTACCTCAGAATTTCTTCTGAACCTTATTAAATCACAGTATCTTATTAGTGTTGTCTTCTCCTATATACAGGTATCTCTGTGGTATGATCCAGAGGAGAGGCCACCCACTCCGGACGATCCCAGCGAGCCTCTCCCGTTTGATCGGATCACCAGTAACCAAGAGAAATTCTTTGACGTATTTGCAGATTTTGAAGCCGTCCCTCCTACACTGGATTACACTCAAATGGTAACTTCTAGAATTAACTTTGGCTTATCTTCGACCTCTGGTTACATTTGTGTTTGAGTCACTAGTTTAATACAAGCCTTGTAGGTGTTGCCATTTTTGTTTTGTTATGTTATGCTATCCTGTCATATTGTGCGATGTTATACCATGTTATGTTAGGCTAAAATCTAAAAGTTTTGTTTTTAAGAGCTTAGTTTCCGAACTCCCTCCACCAACCCTCCTCCTCCTCCCCTAATCCTTACCCATGTTCATATTAGAGGGTGAGGAATAGAGAAAAGTCAGTTTTGTTGTAACCTTATGGATGTGATTTGGGACTTGTTGCCATTTGTACAAGAGTTATAAAGATAAAGAAAGAACTGGATAAAGTGACAAGTGCTACTGTTTGAATGGATTGCATTAACAGCAAGGAAGTTGTAAGTTTCAGCTCTGAGGGGACAGAGTAGGTGGAAGTTTACTCTCTTTTATATGTATTTCCCATCCCCTTTACCCTATACCACATCCTCCTTCCCCAGAGGACACCATTCAGCTACACCCACATGTGACATATTCCTACCCCTCCCCTCCCCCCACCCACCCCATTCAACCTCTTTGAGTCAAATCCTATAGACTCCTATATACAATTGCATTACCTTATTTGTCTCTAAAATGTCTTTCAGAAAAGGGTTTACCGTTTTTTTGGTTACGACGGTATCTGATTCTATTTATTTATTTATTTCGTTTGTCGGGTAGTTGATGTACTTCAGCATTGATGCGGATCCAGTCAATGGGTTCTTCAGAGCCCTCAGTGTCGCCTCTCACACCCACATGCCCAGACCTCAGGAAGAGGAACTGGAGCAAACAGAGGACGAGAAGCTGGAGAAACGGGTGAGTGACGTCAGGGGATTAATCAATCGAACGTGGTCAAAACTGGTGTAATGAAGACTTAATACTGTCTACATCGCGGTCAAATGTGTCAGTATTAACATATACCATACCGTACTGCATGATGGTGATGTGGTAACGTAATATCCCACTAGCCTGAATCGCTGGTTTGTGATCAGTTGTCCATCAAACGCACCCTGTAGCTTGACACGTTTATTTATGACAGGTGACCGACCAATACCCCATATTTAGAAACCTGAGGTTTAAATTATGAGTCTTTGAAGCACACAGAACCAGAAGTTGTAGGGTTTAGGTCATGTGCCCATCAGACACCAAGCACTCACAGCCTGAAAATGTAGGATGAAGTCTGATGTTTTCTGGGGGGGATTGAGTCTTTGTATTATTACAGTTTTAATATTCTTTTTATTTGATTACAGATAGCTGATCCTGTCTCAGAAGAGGATGAATGTTCTCCAAATGTCATTAACACCACTCTGGGTCCACCAGAGGAAGGCATCCCAGCCAGTGCCACCAAGGCCCTCGTTCCTATCGAAGCATTGGTTAAGGTTAGTTGTAATTTAGTAGGTTGGTTTCCAGACCCAGTGTGTCCTACAAAGAGGTGGCACTGTTATAAATTAGAAGTGATTTTTTTTTTTCCCTCTTCTTATCCACATTTATTTTTCAACAAACGATATTTTTTTCGGCGGTCCAATTTTGGCCAACAACAAATCAATTGATGACAATTCTGATGTACTCTGGTACACTTCAATTTTGAAATAACCCACTCATCAGAATTATTCTACCTGGCAACAGTCATCAGGTTTTATTCATCCCAATGATGTACAGGACTTCTATGCTTCTCGACAAATATCAGATTAAAGGAGCATTAAGCATGTGACGACCAACTGCCATCAATGTTTTACCCAAATAAAGATAAAAATGATCAAAGTAAGACATACTCTTTAAGATAACCTTCATTTTTTGTTGGTCCTGAACTGATTGAAGAGTTTTATTACTAATAATATTATCATCAAGACATTTCTCATGTCCATATTAAATCACCTGCCAAACCACATCCGGAATTTTTGTCAAGTTTTACCCAACATTCGATTGCAGGTGATCAAAGACTAAAGACACCATTTTGGATTTTGGATTTTTTTTTATTGTTCTTTATTTCTTTGCATCGCATGAACGTAAAAAACAATAATGTTTCATGTTATAAATCATGTACTGAAGCATATCAGAATTTTTCATCCTTCATTAATTTGATATTCAACATATCTTGTCAACCTAATGACAGACATTGATTTTGGATTTTAGAATCAAATTCCGATTAAAACAGAACTGAATTAAAATCTAACAAAGGAAGCTTCCGTATGAAGAAAGTTGAAGACAAAGTACGATAGCGTTAATAGGTATGCTTCATCAGCAGTGTTATCCCATCACCCTCAGGTGTTCCACCACGGACAGCCGTCTCTTGGCGACAGCCATCGGTTCAGCGTCACAACAGACCCTGAGGATACCTTCTCCTTTGAACGGGTCTCCGGCGTCTACAAGGAACTCGGAAGCCAAGCCCTCCAACCCGTACCATTCTTTACTCTGTTTGGACATCCGATCATTCTTGACTGCCTGTCTCTCAGCAACAGATTTAAAGCGCCGGTAAGGAACGCACATTTGTAAGCATTCCGTAAAGGGAATACCTTCCCACGAGGGAAGTGAGATAATTCTCCTATTGTCAGATAAGTCGACCGTCTTCAGATAAACAGATATGTTACACGTAGCTCACACATTTGATTTAACGTTAGAATAGCAAACCGAAATATATTCTGAACTTAAAGATGCTGCATTGTTTCAAATTCTGTTATTTACTCCCCCCTCCCCTCCCCCAACAAAGAAATGAGCATACCTTTGTGCCACTATAAAATCAACACTGCTATTAGACGGTTCATCTAATTCTACATCCTCATTCTGTGTAGTCTTGTGGTATTTTCTACAGAATATAAACGGATGTTAAAAAGGCTTGAATGTTGCCACCTCCTTGTTGTTACCCCTCAAACCTTTTTTTTTTTTCATACCAATCACTCTTCCTTCTAAATTTGTCTTGACCTAATTTTCACCAAGATCTTCAATAACTTGAGAAGTCTAATTTTTTTTTGGGGGGGGGATGGGGGGGCATAATTAACACGGCCCTTAATTTCTTTCTTTCATTTACCCTCAGGATTTTAGATCGGTATTTACCATCCAGGTACCGCAGCTAGTGGAGACAGACGCACAGAGTACCATGTCCTAATCAGCTGGCACTGCTTAATCCCAACGTTCCAGGCAAAGACTTAATATATTTACATTTACACAGCCACAGCTGTGTGACGAGAGACCACCCACATTCAGAAAGAAAAATAAACTCTGGTAACATACCTTAAATGATTTCTGTTCATTTTAACAGCATTCATAAAAATGCCTCTCTGTAGCGGTGTGGCTGAGAATTTTGCATGACATTGTGTTTAACTTAGTCATTTATGAATAAAAGTTTGCCTTACAATAAGTTTCTAGTGATAGTATTTTATCCTAGCAAATGTTCTCAAACTGAACTTGGTTCATTTCTAATTTACCTTTTTGTGCCATTATATCAATATTTGGTCTTTCACAAATTTATCATTTTTTTCTTGTGATGTTTTTTTTTTTTTTTTCCTCTTTTTTTTTGCTCTTCCCATTTCTAGTTTTGATTTACTCATTAAATGTTCCCAAAGAGATTTAATTAAAGATCTATGTAAAGAAAGAATTATTTTTCTTGATGTGTGGGTTGCACTCAAAAAGGTAATTAGTAATTAGGAAGATTGTTAATTAGACACGTTGTGCCATCAACTAAAGAAACAGAGAAAGCATTTAAGACAAGTCCAGATCCCATCCAGTTGGAAGTGCAAAACTACATCACAAAGATAACTATTTTCATATGAGATGTGTAATTAACTTTTAATTAACATGTTCAAGTGTATGAACTTGAAAAAAACAGGCAAAAAGAGAAAAAAATGTTACAAGGATTACTGTATTAGGCAGAGAATTATATTATAATTAAACAGTTTATTCTATTTTTGAGAAATTTCTAGCAAATTGTAAACATGTTTTGGTAACTGTCGAAAAATCGGAACTCTGTTTGTGGTTGTCATACCTAGGTGAAAAGAATTCATAAGTATAAACAGAAAAATTCCAATTACGATTTAAAAACTGTTTTTCAACCAAAGGCAATGTTTTTTTTTTCCTGTGGGTACTTTCGACATATTCAAAAATATTCCCCACATATTCATATAAATATTCCAAAATATCACCTTGAAAGTTCCTCAAAAAGTTTTCATTCCATCAAAATCTTAAATATGACATATTTTTTATTTATTCATCACCTTTATTTTATTTGAATTCAGTGGAAATAATATTTTGCAAGTTGCTGATGTGCTGTGTTGTAGAGAAAAGTTTACAGTTCAATTACTTGTAGAAAATGATTCAAATAAATTTCCGTCCGTCAAGTTTGGAGTGGTCGTTGTTGTATTCAGTAAATTTCATCAAATAAAACTAAGTACACACCCATAACTTTAACTTTGCTGTTTTGTTTCTTGAAGTTTTCATAAAATAACTAATTCTTAAAAAGGTCGTCAGTAATGTGTCCCCAAATTATGGCATGCTCAGAATAGCTGGCAGTTTAAATGTTTTTAGTGAGAGACTTTGATCATCCAAATTAATCCCATGCATTGAGGATTATTAAATTTGATGATTAAATATTTTGTCTCATAAATTTACTAATATATTGATCGGTAGTAAAATGTGTGATGAAGTTTGAGCCTAGGTGACCGTTTTCTGACTTCTAGCATATTTTGAGGGCAATATCAACATTTAAATCTCCATCTGGCATTTACCAATGTACCACTGAATTAAACTTGATTTGATTGTATTCTTTGCTCTTTTTTTTAGTTTATTTTTTCTTTAATCCAGTTTCATTTTTCATTTTGCTCTTTGTCTTGGGTCATTGAAATTTTCATGAAAAATGTAAAAAAATTGGAATATAATGAACAAAATTTACAATTCGTAAACCCATCGTGGTGTTGGGGCATTTAGAACATTAGAATCGATATAAACTGGTAAGCTAGTGAGTGAAGATGATTATCTTCATTGTTTTCTTAATATCCATAATACATATTTTGACTCTCAACGATTGTCCGTACTTTCGATTCGAAGAATCGTATTTTGGCGTCAGGATTCAAGGAGAGATGCAAAGAGAAAAATATATAAGGAACAAATAACATAAACCAAATATAAACACCACAAAAACGATTGTCAACTAGGTTGTGTGGTTGTAAATGACTTGACCATAACCACAGCATGGTACTGTAAATAAAACTGTCCTCAACCAATCAGCTTTCAGGACAATCACGTCACATCTCATTCGAAATAAATGGCGTAAACGACAACTAACGCATAGAGTTCCTTGTTGCGATATTTCACTGTCACGTGACCGTCCGTTTTATCGTCGCTCAAGCACCTACTGACCATGTGCAGCCCTTGTCCCTGGACGTTACCCACGGCGACATGGACGACAAACTTGTGTCGTTTGAAACCCAGCGTCTTGATCCGAGACAAAACCGCGTCACTCAATTCTGACGTCATCTTAGCCAAAGTCACTGGGTCATAGGTCATATCAGTCATCTTGCCATCCAAGAGACTTTCAACCGCTTTCTTTACTCTGGATTCGCGGAACTGTATCTCTGCGTCCGGTCCAAGTTTATACGTGTTCTCCATCTTGGGCCATCTCAGGGACATCGGTTCGGGATTTCTTTTCTGCAAGTTCATATCTGGGATCCTTCGATTTCTGTTCGTATCCGTA
Source organism: Apostichopus parvimensis (assembly GCA_000934455.1). Taxonomy (NCBI): domain Eukaryota; kingdom Metazoa; phylum Echinodermata; class Holothuroidea; order Aspidochirotida; family Stichopodidae; genus Apostichopus; species Apostichopus parvimensis. The sequence goes on from KN886053.1 coordinate 60,491, forward strand.
ACATCTTTGCCCGACTGATCCGAGGCCGCGGTAGAGAGATACTTGGAATGGGAAGACACGGGACGGGATCGAGGATCCGTGGTAACTGGCGATCTATCCACGCGTGTAAGAGTGTGGCTTGTTTGTTCCATGGGTTAACCAACTCGGCACAAATATCTAAAAAGGGAAAAATATAAATGAACGCAAATAGTCAAGCTCAGCGGATAAAGGAACACATACACAAGTTTGGGATTTGTTTGATTCAGTTGTTAGACCACTTGCGTTAGACCTACTTTATGGTCTTAATATTCACCACAATTTATCATATTTGACGTCTTTCTGGTCTGACATTTAAGAATGAGTCTAGCACTTTGATGAATTCGATGAATTAATATCATAATGTTACTGAATTTAACTTCCAGACATCTCTTTGGCACGATTTTTAACTCCGGCTATAATTACGTCAGTCATTTTTTGGTTTCGATGATAATCGTAACCTATGCATTTATGATGGCGTATGTGTGTGTGTGTGTGACTGCATTTGTGACGCCCAGCTTGTAAACACGGTATCTCACGAAGGGAAGGTCGGACCAACTTCATAGTTAGTGTGTAGAAGTACCACATTAAGTACAAAAAGTCTATTGTTTTTGGCGGAGGTCAAAGGTCATTTGGGTCACCATGGGTCAAATTGTGAAAACCTTGTAAACTCGATATCTCAATCCTGGAAGCTTGGGCCAACCAAATTGAGTAAAAGAAGCCTATTGTTTTTGGTGGAGGTCAAAGGTCATTTTGGGTCATCAGAGGTCAAATCGTGAAACTCTTGTAAACATGTACACCCTCACTATACATTACATCAGATTCATGAAGAAAACTGCTCATGTTACATCATCTTTTGCATTATGGTTGAACATTGCAATAAGTAAATCCAATACCAACTTTCTACTTGAAAGTGCATGCTTGCAGGTTTTCAAAATCTGTCAAGAGATACGATTAATTTACATATGAATGAAAGCTTGGTATATGCATCTAACGTTATTAAAGATGGTGTGATATCAGTCTCCGTACAGCTTGAATAAATATGCATATTATTATTATTATTATTATTACCCCGTTATTTATATAGCGCATAATCCAGAAGTTCTATGCGCTTGTACTTAACCCTGGTCATTGGTAACTTGTCACACCTACACACCAAAGTGTGCATAATTCAAACAATCTCTCCTGGGGCACCACAGTGCACCACAGCCACGTGTCCCCTGGGGGACTTCCCATAGGGTGCAGCCACAAACCGGCGCGCGCAACTTTATTACGTCACCTCGCAAGTCCCCATTTATACACCTGGGTGAAGAGAGGCAATGGAGATAAAGTGCCTTGCCCAAGGACACAACGCAATGATCTGGCCCAGGGCTCGAACCTGTAATCCTTAGATCACAAGTCCACTGCCTTAACCACTTGACCACAACGCCCTTCATATGGATGCATGATTAACATAGGCATAGGAGGCGGGGGTGCTGCAGCCCCCCCCCCCCCCAAGCAATTATTTTTGTGAAAATTCGGGTAATATGCTAAGAATTTTTCGGGCACCTACTGAAAGAAAAATAAATTGCAATGTGTTTTCCAGTGGTTAAACTTAATATTATCATCATCATCATTATTGTAACGACTTCCCCAATAATTATTATCAATATGGAAGGGAAATAACACGGCAAATAAGTATGTAAATGGCATGCGATGTGATAACCGATGTATGCCTATATGATATGCACATTAACATGTTGAACGCGCGCGAACAATTTTGGTTATATTATTCGGGCAAGTCGTTACAGCTCCCCCCCCCCCCCCCAATCAAATTGGGCTCCTACGCTTATGATGAGTAAGATTACACAATAGGCTCACTGAATGATAGTTGTAACGTCATCAAAGACACATTTTGTACCTGACTTATGCATTAAAGGCTGCAAGCTAAAATGTTGTACAGTAAAATCATTGCTTGCTTGTTGTGGTTTCCCTTGTTAGGACAGTATACTCAGGACTCAAAGCTTCAGAATTTGTGTAAAGATCAATTTAGTCATTGCATGCACATATCGTTATTGGCGGATGCTGGCCCTTACTTACCATTCAAGTCCAACAGTGTACTGTAATGGCCCCTTTTGTTCCGGGTCCTTCTGGCTAAGCTTGTATCCTTGTGCACAAAAATACTGCAAATACAAATACTATCTTGTAGAGATCGGTGTACAAACTTCCGTAATGTTTAAAGTGTTATTACAAAAAGTTCAGTTTGTCAACCGATTGCAAGAGTTAGTATCATTAAATACGTTCTCTGTAAAGTCCAATCACTCTGCAACAAGCCTAGTTTTTATTTAGGTCCGTCTATGAACTTGACAACTGACTAAGTATGCACCTGAGACGTTCCAAGTATAGAAGCAGCAAAATAATCCTTCTAAAACCTATTTGTATTTGTGTTTCTTTTATTGAGGCCGCCTTTTACTTTCCATTGTGTAATAAGAAAGGTGGAAAGAGGGCAAGTCTCAAGTGACGTTTTAATAGGATTAGAAACGAAGTCAAATTAAAACTTACCTCTCAGTCTATTGACTCGTATTATGCCTTTTTCCCTTGGTAGTTTTCGAGACCTATGGCCCGCTATTTTGGGACTTAAAAGGAGTTGAAATTGATTGAAGAATGAAGCGAAGTTTCACAGCCTCGTGAATGATATAGGCCTGCATACGATAAATAGTTAGGCATACTATAGAACCAGGGCAGAATAGGCTACCATGAATCGAAAATTGTCGGCTGGCATTTCTAAGGGAGTGAGGATTTGTGCGTCTGTGTGTGTGTTTCTTGCAAGACGAGTAAATAAGCATTTGTATTAATATTAAAACCCATACCGTACTATGTGAGTTAGCCAGGAGGGTAGGAGCGCGGGGGCACTTGGGGCAAGTGTCCCCCACCCCCCCCCACTTTTTTTTTCCAAAATAGCAATGCACCATACTGGCAAATAAAATGTGCCCCTTTGATGAAGAACTGTCTTTTAGATATCTTAAGCCTTTGTTATTTTTAATATTTTATTTTTAATTATTTATTTTTAGTCTGTACATGCTTTTTTTTAAATGGCATCCCCTATCTTTTTGTAGCACGGTTAACAATAAACAATCTCAATAAATAGTATTGATAGCATACTAACACATCATACATATTTAAGTGATATGGCCGGTTTGTATCGGTTTATAGCATAACGAATGGTGGTTGTGGAATGAGAAAGTGCCCCTCTGATGTTGTGCCCCCCCCCCACATTTTAGAAGCTTCCTAACCCCCCCCCCCTCCTCGGGGGCAGCTTAGGGTAAGGTGTTCACTGTGTTCTCCCTGGCAACAGATTCAGGTTAAATGAATGATTAGCTGACGATCATGTATTAATATCATT
>KN886054.1:36466-52854 GCA_000934455.1 Apostichopus parvimensis
ATAATGTAGCTTGCATCCATTGTAGCTTCTTATTCAATATAGCTATACCGTATGTAGTGGCACATAGTAGGCTAGCTGGCTAATACCCTAATTATTTTAATCTGACATTTTGATTCACTTTCCTTTTATCATCATTTTTTCCTCAGAATCTACTGACCCAAATCCAGAGCTTTATATTATTACATGTCCTGACTCCATGACCGTTGATACAACAGGCATTGAGGAGGAAATCACATGGAATGAACCAACAACCAATCAGGCCGACCTGACTTTTGAATATTCATCACATTTGCCGGGGAATATTTTCCCTATCGGTGTTACAAGGGTTACCTACCTATTCCGTGATATTAGCACCGGTAACTCTGCCACGTGTTCCTTCTTAGTTACAATCCAAGGTAAGAACACAACATGAAGAAGAGCTCCTTCCCTATGCCACACATAATGAAGCCGGTAACTTCACGTTCTCTACCTGACTGTATTACATTGATTGCAATATGATGTAACTGTGTGAAATTGACTCCCATCGAAGAGCCGTTACACTAGTACCATGTACAACATACAACTACACTGCTATACATACAACTGTACACTAGTGTACACTGAAAGTTAATTCCGTGTATTCATCCTCTCACGTTCTATATAATCCTACAAAACTAACTGTACTCGATGCCAATACCATTATTGTGTTCCTAAAATTCTCTCTTATCCATCAGATACAACCCCACCTGTCATATCGTCTTGCCCTCAAAGTTTTAACGTTGCCCCTGACAGCAGTGGTATTTCCGCTCGTCTCGATTGGGTGGAACCGACCGCCACCGATAACTCGGGATCGGTGCAGAGGATTGTGCGTACGTCTGCTCCGGGGGATATATTTAGCGCTCGTCGTAACGCTGATACCCCTTACACCATCAGTTACGTCTTCAGTGATCCATCAGGGAACAGAGCAATATGTGAATTCGAATTGACTGTACTAGGTAAGAATGATATGTTATTGGGATGATGGTGTATTCCTTTTTTTGGTCTTACTTTCTTCCTGTTTCGAGGGAAGGGACGGGAATGGCAAAGTTCATGATAGTTAATTCCATTTCCTAATATATTCTTTGACAAAGATTTCGTGAAATTCACACGTGCATGTGTACCTAAATGTATGCGGACTTGGTATGGGTTTCTCCAGGTGTTTGCGCATGTGACGTTAATAGTTAAGGAGAAAAGCTGAGAAATAGTCCATAGTTACCAAGCTTCACAAGGGGGTGTTGACGTGGTTAACTCTCTAATTCAGGGGTGGGCAACCTACGGCCCGCGGGCCACATGCGGCCCGCTAGTGATTTTTTTGCGGCCCGTGAGATGTCTCAAGAAAAAGAAAACAAATCAATCTATATTACATCATCACAAAAAAACGAGCTACCTACTTATAATTTATTGGCACTAATGATGCTGTCAGGTAGGCCTATTATCCCCATTAATTATCAACTGTACTGTATTGACATTATGTTTTTCTGAATACAAATTAAGTACACACACCTATTGCTTGAAAGGTTTGAAATCAACAGCAGGTCGTTGGTTAGGTGCGGCCCAGTCAATTTTACACTCCTTATATCTGGCCCATTCATCCAAAAAAGGTTGCCCACCCCTGCTCTAATTGGATGGTATACATTCTTAAAAATCGCTGCTGGGACCTTGAGTAAACTAGATGATGAGCAGACATTATTTAATCATACTGTTAAAATATATTGCACAGATGTAGACACACTGAGCAACAGAAACCTGATAGTTGACTATGAAAGTGATTTTCTGGTGGCTGAAGTTTGATTACTTAACAACAACAACAAATTGTAGAAAATGTTCTCAATATTTTGCTCAAGACCAACATGCTCATAGCATTTTCTAGTGCGACGATATGATTTTGTTTTTGAATTTATTGATATTTTGTAAAAGAATATGTGTCACGATAACATCACAGACCGCCCACTGTGATCTACTTCCTGGAGTAATCGAAATTTAAGCCCGTCGAGATACTAGAGTACATTCAATCAAAACATATCTCGTCTTAGATACTCAGATTTGGTCGTGGAATGTTTCCTCTTCAATAGATAAAGTCTGACATTTTCTGCCACCGGAATATCCATTTAAATCATCACATTTGCATTAAATTATTCTCCCTTCAGCTCCAGAAGAGGAGGAAACCCCACCGTTAGAACCAGTACATACTTGCCCAGATGCTGTCAGAGCTAATACACCAGCAAATAGCCAGGATGCAGCCGTCTGGTGGACTGAGCCTCGAATTGTCGACTCTGCAGACTCTCGAGTATCCTGGAGTAGAACCCATGCCCCTGGTACTTACTTTCCCATTGGAACTACAGAAGTGACGTACTCTTACGAAGATGAGAACGGGATGGCACTAACTTGTTCCTTTGATGTTATAGTCAGGGGTACGTGTATACATTGTTTACTGTATTTGAAAAGTCTGGTTGATAAAGTACATGACGTACTTAAAGGAGACCGGTGTAAGTTTACAAGATAATAAGCATTTTACAAGACTTAATATCAATGTTGAGAAAAAGTTTTGTGGATCGTCGCATAAACTCAAGACTAAGAGAATAATTCAAACATGAAACAAAATAAACTTTCTCGATTAGTGTCTTCACAGCAAGATTTTTCAGGGGGCCAGAACGTTTTAGACAAGTATGAACATTGGCGCCCGTAGGGGTGAGGGAGGGGGCAAGAAGCAAGAAGTGAAGTACTTGCTCCACTGGAAAATCAAAGTAGTAACAACAATAGACCCACAACTACATGTGCTTTTTCTTTAAATATAGGGTAGAAACGCGTTCAATTATGTCTGTTAACCGGTAATGCCCTTTCAGGGTAACACGAATAACCGCTTCATACTTTGGTCGCCGGTTAACCTGTTACAGTAAACCCAAACAAAACATACATTGTCTCCGTTGTCGTGATTTTCTTTCACAGTATGCTTTGTTTTTTTTTCCCTTTCAGACATTGTACCACCGAAGATTAACGATTGCCCTTTGGGCTTCAACAGGACGACATCTTCTTTGTCGATTTCAAAGTTCTGGACAGACCCCACTGCTTCAGATAACTCGGGGGAGAGTCCCACAACAACTATACCATCAAATGAACCGATACCTGCCGGTGGGATCACAACCATCACTTATGAGTTCGAAGATAGTTCCATGAACATTGCGATGTGTGTTTTTGACGTTAACGTCAGAGGTAATCGGATGCTTCCATGTAATAATCTCGAGTTCTTGTCGTTAAAATGAGATCTTGGCAAAAATTAAGAAGAGTGTGGGAATATACATTTCTTATGATCGAATATGGGGATCTTCTATCGGGGGGGGGGGGGGGTGGGGGTAAGGTTGGTTGAGGTGGGTTTGGTTGGGAGGTACTTGGTTTTGGCGAAATGTGTTCTTAACATGCAAGGAGAGGTACATTGGAAAATAGGTATTATAAGTTGAAAGGGTGCAACGAATTTTGTGAAATGTTGGAATAACGAAACAGCCTCGTTGCTTATCTACAGCTTCATTGTGTTTGACTTGATGAAAACTTACAAGTATACAAACAGGAAGACTTTCCCCTTAGATAACGGAGGACGCACCTCATAGAAGTATTCTGAACTCAAACTAAGGTATAGCATACAGGACACCCCATATCAAATGTTCAACTGCCCCCCCCCACCCACCACCCCCCACCCACACACACACACACACCCATTCGACGACCACTGTGTTGGTTTAGTCTATAGTCTACGCTACAAAACTTGTATGAAATGAAATGGGGATCTTAGAATGTGCAATATCAGCTGAAACTTGGTTTGCACATTGATGACATTTAGACTTAGAGTTTGAAACAAGATATTATTTATTTTATATTCCAGATAATACCGACAATACCCCACCAACAATCGAGAGTTGCCCTGGTAACATAGAGGTGAATGCTACCGTAGACTCTGACCAGGTGGCTGCATTCTGGGATCTTCCTACTTCACCTGAGACTGGTGTTACTGTGGTCAATAACTTCGACCGAGGTGACATGTTTCCCATCGGTGTTACGCAGGTTACTTACGTGTTCACAGATGTAGCGGGCAACAGTGACAACTGTGAATTTGATGTCATCGTTCTCGGTAAGAAATAACAACAGTAACAACAACTTTGTGGATATAGTAATGACACGGCCCATTTGCTGATATCACTGGTAATCTGTGCTAATACCATTTCATACTGTACTCACATGGTAGTATATGCACTAAAACCATTTCATATTGTACTCTCATGGTAGTATGTGCACTAATACCATTTCATACTGTACTATCATGGTAGTATGTGCACTAATACCATTCATACTGTACTCTCATGGTAGTATGTGCACTAATACCATTTGGTAGTATGTGCACTAATACCATTTTATACTGTACTCTCATGGTAGTATGTGCACTAATACCATTTTATACTGTACTCTCATGGTAGTATGTGCACTAATACCATTTCATACTGTACTCTCATGATAGTCTGTGAACTAATACCATCATATACTGTACTCTCATGGTAGTATGTGCACTAATACCATTTCATACTGTACTCTCATGATAGTCTGTGAACTAATACCATCATATACTGTACTCTCATGGTAGTATGTGCACTAATACCATTTCATACTGTACTCTTATGGTAGTCTGTGAACTAATACCATCATATACTGTACTCTCATTGTAGTATGTGCACTAATACCATTTCATACTGTACTCTCATGGTATAGTCTGTGCTAATACCATCACATACTGTACTCTCATGGTAGTTTGTGCACTAATACCATTTCATACTGTACTCTTATGGTAGTCTGTGCTAATACCATCATATACTGTACTCACATACCATGTTCCAGAGCACTCTGATTACTAACAGTATAAACAGTTCCTTACCTTCCTGTAATAGAATCAGGATATTTCATATATACTGCTAAGATACTGTAAATACTACTGACATGACATGTAAAGTACAGCATAAGCCTATAAACAAATGCCCCAACTGGGTTACATAATTAATACTACTCAAATTAGTCATCGTCACCGACATGTTATCATATAGGAGATGAGTAAAACAAAATATCTATCCACAAAAGCCTATAATATATCAAGTTGAAAAGTTACTAGCCTCAGAGAAAACATACAGTGTGTGCAAGTAAATGTGTACATGATTACAACTGAGTGTGTAGAAAAGACAACCACAAGGGAAATGTTACATACAGAAGAACTATATGTATGGGCCTATAATATTATGACAGACGTGGTGATATGTTATAATTGATTACCTTGGGTACTCTGAAAAGAACAAATCATCAACGTTTTCTTTTCAGTCATTAGTTCAATAACATACAATACATATTTAAGAAATATTTCATAATACTTTGTTATTTCCTCCGATGACTATAATTACAATCCGATGACGAAGTTAATCAACAAGCCATAACTATTCAGTGGGTATTTCAAATTATTTCGCGAGGATGTGGAATTATGTGGTAAATCAACTTGTTGAACTGTACCCGAGCTAATATGGCAAGAATTTCACGTCGCTGCCAAAACATTTCCAGTCCCATCATTTCTACACGTAGAGTTGGTTTTGCGGATGAATTTCAGCGGCGAAATTGTAATAAGGTTAAGTAGTGACTTATGGCAGTTCAAAAAAAAGTTGAACAAAAGACTGAAGATTCTTTTCATATCGACTATCGGGTATCCAAAAATGAAATCGTTAAATCTTACTTGTTAACTTATTTATTATTTTCATTAATAATCACATTTATTGATATTACAATTTTAGTCTCAAAAGCAGATCAGAATCTATAACATATACCCATGCCTTACGGAAGGGGTCAGAAGGGGTTACAGCCCCGGGTCTTAATTTCAATTATAGGGACCTAGAACATATAAAAGTTACCCGGGGAAATAAACAACATTGGTCATCTCATTTTCATGATACACTTAATGAAAAATGAAGCGAGCAGAAAGGGAGTCCAACTGTGTGCCCCGGTGTTCACCCTGACCCTCGATATACGACAATGTCTGATGGTGTATAGTTATGAAAATGATAAGAAAGATTTCACAGAAGTTTTAAAATAGACACGCAAGAAAACTCCGTGTGAAGAAGAAACTGTATTTCATAATCTCATGTCTGTCCTTTCCAGATCACATACAACCGTCTGTTTCTTGCATTGATGATGTCTTTTTGAATGTCAGTGCATCCAATCAGGGATATCATATCTACTGGCAAGAGCCGCAAGCAATAGACAACTCAGGTGTCAACTTTGTGAGACGATCTCACGCACCAGGAGATGTACTTCAACCAGGAACAACAACTGTTACGTACAATTTTACGGATCCGTCTGGCAACATAGCATTCTGCGACTTTAGTGTAACAGTCCAAGGTAGGAATAAATAATTAGCAGAGCTATAGTAGTAAACAGCAAGTTAAGAGACACATTCCTAATGCTAATACCACTCGTTACTGTTCTCCCAGTATACCATGCATTTAAGCACTCGTACTGACAGTATGAACAGTTCTTAACCTTTATCTCTGACATAAACATACTATTTCATACTGACTGTCAATGCGAGTGCTTTGGAAGCTGTACATGTAATAAGTACAGTATAAAAGATCAAAACTACAGTATAAAATGTTTTTCGAAAGGAATGAGGGCGGTATTGAAGGAGCTAGAATGCATATACTCCGAATTTGTGACCTCATTAAAACACTTTGTCTTCGGTCTTGAGTACAACGTTTCTGTATGCTGCTGTGTTGGACGAATCTAACGGTAATAATAAATTGCTGACTTTGCAACCCGCGGTCCCCTCACATGTTTGCAAGGTCGATGAGAGTGACTCGATAGTTTTCCCTTTCGGGAAACCAAAAATGATCACAACTGGGAGGTAATATTATTTCAACTATATGTGTTAGACTTTTCACCATGGTGTTGGTATTATTTTTAACTCCATGCAGGTGTTTTAATATTCATTTCGATAATTTTAAAAGGCTATCCTCCGTAGCCCCCCCCCCTTTATCCCCCACCCTTCTGGAATCGCGTTTGTTCTTAATCTGGCAAAAAGGGGGGATATATTATAAGCGTCTGTGCTTCATCTGACTAAAACAATGAAGATATATCAATGAAAGACAAAGTACTCGGCTTTTTCACGATTAACTAATAGAATCTACGAAATCACATGACAATGTCAAGGACTTACTTATGAAAGGATGACAAACGGTTCGGGCTAAAACTATTCCCAACCAAGTTTTGATGTAGTTTCTAATATTATATATGTTTATATTTTTTGTCTTAAAGTTTTGAATAACACGGTACCGCCTGATTTCATATCGTGTCCTGCTGACATTTACAAAATCGCTGACAGTTCTAGTGGTGACGTCATGGTATCTTGGGTAGAACCAACTGCAATAGATGATTTGGAAGCCGCGAATCCAACAGTAACTACGACTCATTCTCCTGGTCGATTCCCCATTGGACGTACATTAGTTATATATAACGCCAAAGATTCGTATGGAAACATAGCTAATCCTTGCATGTTTTTTGTTATCGTTCATGGTAAGTGTTTGAAAACAGCAAATTTATCATATTTTAAAATTAGTTATATAATATATTGCGACGATAACATTTAAAATTACGTACAAATATATACATGTCCTTACACCAAACGTACATAAACTTGTGGGCTTACATGCCGTGAAGGAGCTGGGATAGGCCCCAAATATGCTAGATATTCAAATATGGTCACCTTTGGTCAAAATTCTTATACTGTTTTTATTACAACCTTGCAAGGAAATTTTCCTCACTGGGACATTCAGTCATCTTGTGTGTTCCTTAAGAATTGTCTGAGAACAATTTGGAAAGTAAAGACCTCAAGGAGAGGTACTTTTTTGAAAACTTCTAGCAATTATAGCGTCCTATAATTTTGGGGCCTATACTGACTACCTTTAAGGTTGTCTGGACCAAACAAAATCTTTGAATTTGTCTGGTAAGGAATCTGTCAGTCACTTGTAGGCTGGAATATACACTGTCACAATTATCACAGTCTATTGCATACATCTCAGTAAAGTATGTCATTATAGTTCATTGGTCATTAATAATTGTTGTACCTGATTCCTTGGGATGGACAATATCCTTTGTATACTTTGCTGCACTTGGAAGGTCAGCATCGATCCATGGAAAACTTTAAGATTCATAAACCTGTAAGATTGACATTTTAGAAATAGCTGTAAATGTCCTTGCGGGAATGTTTCCATCACGACAAGCTATATGTATACCTTCAGTGTAGAAGGTGTGTTCTCTAAAATATACAAATCCAACGTTCTCTTTCCAGACAATTCTTATCCAACGGTGGATAATTGTCCAGATACAATACGTGAAGTTCTACCTTATGGATCCACACGAACCTCTGTCTCTTGGGAAGAACCCTCGTTTAACGATAATGATAACACAAACGTGGCAGTGTCCCATACACCAGGGGGCGTGTTCTTCGTCGGTGTTCACACGGTGGAGTATATCGTCGCTGACCAATCAGGAAACCGAGCTTCGTGCTCCTTTCGCGTAGAAGTTGAACGTAGGTTTCATATTTCACCACAATCGACTGTATCTTGACTTTTTTAAGGAGGTTGCTCGATACTTCAAGATTGTATGAATTCTGATAAGACTCACCTATCCCTTTAACTCCCTTATCCAATGCATGGTTGTAACGCGGATCGTTGCTGAATAAATATATAATTTAATTGTTGGTGCATAGAACTCATAGCCGATCTATATATAGGTAAATCATTTGATACTTTAGGTGTAATAACCTGTTAAAAACATGGCGTCGATGTGGTACTGGGAGGTGATACTAATGCGTTCCGATCGCCTTTCCATTTTGTGGTTTGAGACACTTACCGGAGGACTACTAAGGATCTGTTATTGCCCCACACATCCCTACACAAACATTTTCCCATATGCGCATTAATCTTTTAAAGCCTTCTGGCGGGCACTGAAAAAAGTGCCCGGTGACCGCATATTGCCTACCTGTGCTTGGGCGCACCCCCAGTGGCACTCGGTTAGGCTTTGTGTCGGATCCAATTCTCCCCCCCCCCCACGCCCAATTCCCCCTCCCCCACCTGTTCATTCTCCTGCACCACTTTGAAAAACAATCGATGCCTATAGTATGCTTACTTCTTAATGGAACTCTCATCACCCTCTTCGTGCACTCTTTTCACAGCTGTCATCGACACTGAACCACCAATTGTAACTGGTTGTCCAGGGGAACCAATACGTTTAAATGCCCCCGCAATCAGTGATATGGTAGTTGTCAGTTGGCCTAGTGTAATGGCTACTGATGCTCTGACGAACCTTACTTTGATGGAGTCTCATCAGTCTGGGTCGGAGTTCAAGATTGGGCAACACGAGGTAGCCCTTCGGTTTATTGACCAACCAGGGAATATTAAAGATTGCAATTTTACTGTCATAATATCTGGTAAGCTTTCCTTTGTTTTACTTAATTATCAAAATTTCTCCTTGATAGTAATGGGAGGACTTCACCCAGTCAGTACTATAGTTGATGGTTAAAGTCTATACATGGAATTTCATGTACACACGTGTTTCCCATCAGTATATATATATTATGCCTCCTTTTTCACACCTACAGTATCTCTCATTTAATGGTTACATTTATACCGTCTGCACATTCTTACCTGCCAGCATCTTCAATCGGAAGACCCCAAACTTGTTCATTTATTACACTTTTCGATCTTTTTTGTTTCAACTTCAAAATTCAACAGTTTGCTTTTGAAATTATATATCGGGAAGCAGCATATGTTTAGACATTATCAAATATTTTAATTAACTACTTCACTTGACATAAGCTACAGGTTTCATGAACGTAAAATTACCTTCACAGATATAACCTCTCCTGGTATTGAGAACTGTCCCAATGAAGTTGTTGAAATTATTAACAGTGGTGCTATGTCTGCTCCAGTAACTTGGACTATGCCTGTAGTTACCGACAACAGTGGATCTTTCTCTCTGGTGGCTAACGATATGCCCTCACCTGGTGACGATTTCCCAGTGGGTCAGACAGTCGTGGTCCATACATATACCGATGACGCCAATAATACAGCAGACTGTATAATCAATGTTACCCTTATAGGTTTGTCTTTAGTCTTCTTATACTGTCTAATAGACATTACCCTACCCCTTATGTTAAGGAGGGCGTTGTGGTCAAGTGGTTAAGGCAGTGGACTGGTGATCTAAGGATAACAGGTTCGAGCCCTGGCCAGATCTTTGCGATGTGTCCTTGGGCAAGGCACTTTATCTCCATTGCCTCTCTTCACCCAGGTGTATAAATGGGGACTTGCGAGGTAACTTGTAAATATAGTTGCGTGCGCCGGTTTGTGGCTGCACCCTATGGGAAGTCCCCCGGGGGACACGTGGTTGTGGTGCACTGTGGTGCCCCAGGAGAGATTGATTGAATTGCGCACACTTTGGTGTGTAGGTGTGACAAGTTACCAATGACCAAGGCTACGTTGTCAAAGCGCTACAATCTCGATGCAGCAGCGCTATATAAGTGTCTAATATGTATGTTATGTTACATGTTCACAATATTTATAAACACGCACATGCGTGCGAAGAAGCAAATGTATCAGGCTTCACCAATAAAGCAAACACAAATTGTAAAAGGTAAGTATAACTTTTGAAGAACATTTACCGCGATGGCATCTCAGACCAACCAACGTGATCCGAACCTATATATATATTGCATAATCGAGAATTTAGCCAGTCAAAATAGCTTACATTCAATCGACCATATCTTTACTAAGGGAGAAGTTATTGACATATAGGCTAGGATGTTTATGCAACTAATGATGTGCGGGAATATATTGTTCTTTCACATAAGTGTAACAATGCCTGCCACGCACTGGAACATCCCTATAAATTACTGGTCCAAATATTATATGGTTAGCTATTGTTAATTATTACAAAACTTTTGTAAATGATTTATGTCTATTGCTAATTTATAATATTACCTCCTTCGTTATACAGATGATAGTCTACTGCCAAATGTAAGATACTGCCCTCGGATTGGTATCATTAAGAGCGTCCCACCAAATACAACGGAGGCAGAGGTACGTTGGAGAACTCCCGTTGGCATCGACAAGGAGACAAACGTAACCACGAGCATGACACATCGTTCGGGTGATCTGTTTCCTCTGGGCATCCACGAGGTTGTTTACACCTTTCAGGATTTTAGTGGAAACAAAGCTGAATGTATTTTCAACGTTACTGTAACAGGTATGTAATCTTTCTATCCGTGAATAAAGAGCTATCATACACTATCACCCATCTATTAAAATATGTTTCCTTTATTAATTCTTACTACCTCCTATAAGCAAATGACTTTGTCAAGCAGTTCAATACATATTTATTTTTTTCATTAGTTACGTACGTAACTGTCATATATTTTGATTGTTGCAAATTCGTGTGACATATGCATTTGTGCTGAGGCAACTTTGTGAAATGAGTTAACATCAACTTGATGATACTTTCAAACTTGAGAAACATGAGGAATTTCACTTTGAGTAAGGTTTGATATTATCAAATTTACTTTTATTTCATAGACGAAATGAAAGTTGTGGCAAGTTATCTAAATGTAGTCTTTATCTAAGTGCCATTTTGTCCCTTTTAAAATGAGTCTATGAAAAGAATTTGTCTAACTACCTTTACTCACAGTTTCCGGTTTTCGTTTCCACGATCTAGCCTATAGGGTGACATTTCTTTGAAACAAAAAAAGAGTACATTTACCGGAAGAAAAGCGAATTTCTCTCAATCACTGTTAGGGTAATGACTTATAATGATTCTGGTTCATTCTGTTACATTTAGCAAGTATCGAATACTTTGAAAGCTATCACAATGTTAAGCTTGAAAAGGTTGGAACATATTATACTCTCTTTTAACGGAAACATTTCTTTCAGACGAATTTCTTGGACCCACGGCACCGCGAATACCTGTGACTAAATGTCCTGAAAATATTTCAGTTGCCAGCCATCCTAATGGGACCTGTACTAGTGTGGAATGGGAGGAGCCAATGAATAATTCAGAAGTTATAGTTCTACACAACCAAACACACTTCCCTGGAGATATTTTTTGTTTCAAACAACCAGCTCAAGTCACGTATTCCTTTTACGATCTCGTTTACAATGAATTTTTCGAGTGTTCATTCTGGGTTGTCGTGTTAGGTAAGGTGATCGGTGCCGGCCTTTGGGCGGCGATATTGACAATTTTTTAGCTTGACCATTCTTCAATCATTATAATGTTCATACAACATGTATATAGATAGGGTGATACTTTGACATATTTTGACATACCTCACGTGCGCATGATAATTACAATTCAGAGTAGCGAATTACTATATTTTTTCGATTTCACTTGGTGTTGCCTTATTTCAAGGTAATTTTTGTTCGATCATTGTTATTAAATTACTATAGCTTTAAGTTATATGAATATGTATATTATTAGAAAATTGATGGGCCAGTTAGGACGACTGTCTAATGCCGATACTACTCTATACTGTCCTCCCATGTCATTCTATACAAAGCACTCGTACTAATAGTATGAACAGTCCCTATTCATACTGCTCATACTGTCAGTACGAGTGCTTTGAAGCAGGACATGAAAGTACAATACGCACAAAAACTTGTCCAAGCTGAGTGAAGTCACAATCGCTTGTAATCTCTGAATTATCATTGTTAGTTTAAAATGTTCTTCTTGAGGATGTTTGTTTGTTTTTTTTTTTTCGTTCCAGATGAGACTCCACCCGAGATATTCGATTGCCCTGAAGATGTTGTAAAGACGAAAGATCGCAATGATGATGACTTCAAAGTCACATGGATACGTCCAATGGTAATAGACAATTCAGGGGAAAACGATCTTCTTCAGAACGAGAACCGACCACCGGGATCTGTATTTGATGTTGGTTCAACTGTAGTCACCTATACTTACAGAGATAGCAGTGGAAATGATGCTTTCTGTCGGTTTACAGTTATCGTCAGTGACGGAAGTAAGACTAAATACATGAGAAAACTTCTTTTAAGCCCATAAATGTGTTTCATGTCTCTCTATTTTACTTTACTCTGGTTTTCTCCTGCTTTTATTTTGCAAGTGGTTTTCGACAGAGGCGAGTCCATGGCGGTAGTCCCCTTTGCGACAGAGATCGACTAAGTATATTGTTTTAAAGATCACATCCATATAGTCCAAGTTTCAGTTACATGCATCCATTCTGAGGGGTGGGGTCTGGTGGGTCGGTAGTCCCCTTTGCGACAGAGATCGACTAAGTTATCGTTTTAAAGATCAAATCCATATAGTCCAAGTTTCAGTTACATGCATTCATTCTGAGGGGTGGGGTCTGGTGGGTCGGTAGTCCCCTTTGCGACAGAGATCGACTAAGTTATTGTTTTAAAGATCAAATCCATATAGTCCAAGTTTCAGTTACATGCATCCATTCTGAGGGGTGGGGCCTGGTGGGGTCGTAGCCCAGTCCTCGCAGAAAGATGTTGAGTCGAGGGCTGAAACGTTTTCGAGCCGGCGAGTTAAATGACGGCGTTTCGAATGAATGAATTAGTTCTACCATATTTCTTTCCCGCGCACCGACCATGCATAAACTTTGCTTCATTTCCACTTTCTACAGCGCTTATCCTTGGGTTGACTATGATTGAAGTGGTCGCTATTTCTGCCGGTTCAGTGGTTGGTATTGTACTCGTCATCGTGTTTTGTTGCTGCTGCTGTATTTGCTGCTGCTGTTGCAAAGATGACGAAGATGAGGAGGAGAATGGTCATGTAGGTGCTGGGAATGTTGATCAGAACTCAGAAACGGAGAGCCAAAGGTTGGACAATGATGAACACGATCCCCACCAGTATTGGGTTCTACCATCCCCCGTCCGTAGGGTCCAAAGACGGGTCTCTCGGAGGGTGACAAGATCTTTTAGGGGCTTCAGAAACAGATATTCTGCAGGCACATCCGATGAGGAGAACCGTACTAGGCAAACAGGAAGAAGCAACGAAATGGTTCATTTGGGAATGCGTAACGCAGTAAATCTCTACGATAAGAACATACCTGCTCCAAGTACTCTGGAAAGACAGCGCATAGCTATTAACAGCGATGATGACTGTGAGCTTTGAAGAGAATAATAGCAATCGATCGATTTAAAAAAAAAGACCTTGATTTGAGGGAATATACTGTAAGATTTGACTTCGCCTCTCTCTCTTACATGTCTCCTGCACTCAGCAACTGAACCTTCCTAATCTACCTGCATCTACCTAAACTATTATACTGTAAGATATTCCACTAAATCAAACAGTTGGGTACATACACAAACCAAGAAATGTGGATTTCATGTATTCGTATACATAAAATAATCTATTGAAAACAACTTTATGGGACTGTTCAGCATACGGGTATGTTGTTGTTGTTGCTGCTGATGTTGTTGTTTTCCTACATTAAAGATGGTTTCAGAACCCATATTAAATTTTATTTTTTTATTTTTTTATTTCCGATGATTTAGATGATAATTATAATCAAGTGTTAAAGAATTACGTTGGGAAATTTATTTACCCAACACTGCTTTACGTATATACATCCAACATAATTTGGGTAAAGTCTTACTCTCAAAACGAAATTAAGTATAATGCGGACAATTTTAAGCAGCTTATCATTTGTTTTTGTAACATTTTGATCTTAAATGTTTACTTTTATTTTTTGTTTCATTTCCGATGATTTAAATGAAACCAGTATGTCCAAATATATTTATCCAAGCAGTTCGTTAGCAGTCCAAGCATTGCTCTTGCAACAATTCAATCGATTACATGAAGTGTTAATGTATCACGTACAGCCTGTATACTAAAGAAAACCAGTCTGTGATATAATATATATAATGTAATGACAAGAGTTGAACTATGAAAGACAACTGCAGTCGGTACAGATTTGGTATTAATGTAATGATATTTCTCGAAATATCAACCGAATTGGCTCACCTGTCATAGAAGCTGCAACACGTTTTCAACAGAAACATTACTGGGGCTCTGATCACCCTAGTCCCAAGCGCGTAGCCAAGGGGGGGGGCGAAGGGGCAGCCGCCCCCCCCCCCCTCGCACACACCTTCCACCACCTCCCACTCACCTTCCCCCCTGCCTCACCTTTTACCGCCTCGGGGGCACCCCCCCCCCCCCCCTTGAGCATATTTTGTTTTTGTATGTTTTTATGATATCGCTAGTAATTTCAAAGAGAAAATGCTAAGATGCAGCTTACAAATCCTGTGAAGTGCCATTTCCAGCGATCTGGGAGGCATTTTCAGCCAAATTTTTTTTGTACGCTTCGCGCCAAATCATGGTGCCGCTACGCTTAGATAGTTTGCAATGCGGCGAATCTACGGCTCTGAAAGTTTGCCTACAGTTTCGCCCGTCCCTTGGCAAGTTCCTCGCTACGCGCCTGCCTAGTCCGAACTAGTTACTACAACCCTATAGCAGAACAATTGTGGAAGCATCACAAAGAGCATTGTTATGGGGTGGGAAGGTGAGAGGACCTTGGTGGACTCGGACTTGGGGCTTCGGTGGTACACTAGGCATTGACTAGTCTCGCAATCGACCTCCTGTGGAATCGGATTCGTTTTGAAATGGGACTAGTTGGACTAATCAGCCTTCCGACACGGATCTTCTGGACTTAGCTTCAGTTTTGGACCTAACATTCAACCCCTACGACGTTAGAGCACATTATGGATAAGAAAACATACAGGAGTCCACTTGTATAGAGTTCCATAACATTATTATACTTCCAATATGGTAAAAGTATTAAGTAATCGCTTCGTGCTATGTGACGTTATGATATAGGAAGAAGACTTCACCAACTGTGATATGGGAATCCTTCAAATATTGTACGATGTTCAACTTGCTTGCTTTTGCCAATAGTTTTGGAGAATAATAGTAATTCGTAATATATTTTATTCAAATCTTCAACTTATTTTTTATGCATTTAAACATTTTCTTTAAAAGATATGAATAAAACAAATTAATAAAATATATCTTTTGTTATCGGTTAAGATTTTGCATGACTTAATTATAGCCTTGAGTATTTTAATTTAATCTCATGCAAGTAAGATAATAAGGGGTAGAATAAAATCAGTTTACATGACTTAAATATAGAATTATATAGTCAAGGACATCCGGAAGAAAAAATCCAGAGGGGAGGGTGTGTGAAGTTTGATAACATTCCAGAGCCGATTAACAGTTCAACAGGTTCCCAATGTACAAAAATAGCCTGTTAACCCTCAAAGTGCACAAGTAAACCATATTTTAAACTA
>KN886055.1:20488-33014 GCA_000934455.1 Apostichopus parvimensis
GTGGATACTTTTCTCATTCTCTGCAATTATCCTTAATTACTCGCCAAATAACGATTTTGGCAGGGAAAAACTTGGCTGATATATCTTAGTTTGCTGTTTTGTGGTTGATATATGTAAAAAACTCGATGGACATGTCAAAAAAGTAGAAAACGGCGACCAAACGCAAAATGCTGCTTTAACAGACTACGTCCAGAAGGGAGGTGAGGATTTTGATGGTTGGTAAGGAGTTGGGAAAGGAGGAAGTACAGGGGATGAAAGAATCATGTTGTGATTCTCTCTATCATGAATTACTTGACAGTGTTGTGAATGTGTATCAAACATATTATGGAGAAAAGACATACCTATACAGTAGTTTCTGTATGTAAATTATTAACACAAATTTATGGGACTGTGATGATGCTATGTCCTTACACAGCTTCTTCTTCTTTTGTGTGTGTGTGAGTGTGTGTGTGTGTGTTTCCACTGTTTACCATTAAAGGCATTGAAGAGTCGCCCCAAACCGCGTGCCACGCTCTGAAAAAGTTAAGTTTCCGTTCCTTGCAAGTGAAGTTTTTCTCTTGTCGCTACAAAATGCAGACAGTAATGAAATGTGATACCTTGTTATCTTTAGCTGGACCTGAGATGTCCATTGCTGTATCGTTTATACACTGTGCTGTGGGTAATGACCGCAGATGTATGCACTGACTGTACACTAGTGTCTAATTACATGAGGTGTAACAGAAGTGATAAACACCACCATTGATCCCAGAAAACAGACACACAGCTTGCTAACGTCGGTAATTAGCCTGACAATAGTGTGCAGTCAGTTCATACAGCTGCGGTCAACACCCACAGCACAGTATACAAAGATACAGCAATGGACATGTCAGGTCCGGCTAAAGATAACAATTAAGGTATCACGTTTCATTACTGTCTGCATTTTGTAGCGACACGAACAAAACATCACTTGCAAGCAACAGAAAGTTAACTTTTTCAGATGGCCGCACACTGTTTGGGGCGAGTCTTCAATGCCTTTAAAATGCCATTTCAAACCATAACAAAGCAACTGTGCAATATTTTGTATTGAGTTATCTTGCAATTTGACAAAAAAAAAATGAAAAGATAAAACAATGCGATCCTGTCATAGGTGTTAAACAAGCATTCCTGCATCGAGGGACTTGAAATCATCGCATTATGTGGTAAAAGCCCTGTTTCACTTTCCAATTGCAGAAAACGTTTGATCACGACATGTCTTTCTAATGTTCCAAGGCGACGACCCTACAGGAAGTAATATAATTACAGTTATGTCCATAATCTTTCCTTTTAGCCAGAATAACATTTCACTGCAGGTAAAAACTCATGTCAAGCTGAGTTAGGCTGGGTCAGTCAGTGTTTCCTTACTTGGGGCATCAACACATGTATAAAATTACTGTCATAGCATTGATTTTTTATTAAACATGAGAGCAGAATGTTGCTTTAATAGTTCAGAGTGATGCTATTATCCCAGCTTATCTGAAATAACAACATGAAGAAAGAAGGGGGTGTGGGGGGGGGGGGGGTGGAGGGGTCTGTGGTGCCATCCAACCTTTCTGTCTTCTTTGGGGGGGGGGGGGGGGGGGGAGGTTGGCAAAAAAAAAGAAGAAAAAGAGAAAAAAAGTAAAGACTGTACATAAATATTTACTTTCATTATATCACTTTAAATTCTTTCTCCATTACACCTTGATATCCATTCCACAACCTTTCTTCAACTTTGGTGTCATTTAGCTATGTAAACCAAGGCAACTGAATCCAGTGTAGACATTGATGGAAGCCATTCACCTCTTGACAAGCTGACACCTTTGTGGAAGTGATGATTATGGTGATAGGGATGCAACTGCAATGTTTTAAAAGGATAACTCTACAAAGTACTCAGTGGTTTTGATTTCATACCTGGTACATGTTGGTCCACTTTATTAGTATAAGAACCCCCCCTATGGCATTCTGTGGCAGGTAATGTCACTTGAGGCCAAAGTCTTGTCAACCTTGTAAACAGAAATAACAAAGTAAAGCTTGCCTGAACTTTGTACATGTATGGTAGTTAGAAGGGCGATGATGTCCTTTGTATTTCTCAAGAACCCCTTTGTTTTCATGGAGGTCAAAGGTCAGTGAAGTCAACATCTGTAAGTCTGAAACACTAGTAATCATGATGGCTCCAGAATTGAACCTTACATGGATTTTATTCTTGGTATGTAGACCCACTTCAGTGTTGTAGGAGTGCCCTCATATTTTCAGTGGAGGTCTCTTCAGTAGAGGTCAAAAGTACTGGTATGAAAATCTTGTGAACATGAAAGCATAGTAAAGGGTTGAGTGAACTTCGTACTAGGTATGTAGACCCCACCTTGGCGATTACGAGAACTTTGTCGTTCTCAGTGGAGATAAAAAGGTGGATGGAAATTAATAGAGGTTATTTTTGCAAACCTATAAAACATAACAACTCATAAACTGAAATATGGATGAACCTTAGAAATCAGTGCCTGGAGGATCTCTTGAAGTCAGCAATTGTCAAACTTTCTATGAATCTTAATTTTCTGAAATTTTGCTGAAATGGAATGCTCTCATACAAAAACATGGCTAGGGAATCAGAGCTGTGGATTTCAGAGCTGTCGATAGCTTGATATGGACAGTGTCTGATAATAACCAGGATATTCAGTATACATGTTCACACACACATGTATGTAGGCCTATGTGTATGTATGGGTGTATGTGCGTGTGAGGGTGTGTGTGTGTGTATGTATGGAAGTATATCTGTGCATCCCCAACTAATAATATGCTGATACTAGTATTGTGCCTACTGACATAGTTCAAAAAGATACTACTAATAAACTGGATTTGTTGCTGTTATAGATGTTTCAAAGATTTGACAATATTACTAGAACCCTCAAAGTGTGTCCCTCACTTGTGTAATAGATAAAGGCATAAATAATTTACCTTGCATCAGAACCAACATTGTAACAATTAATATGGTTGTGGGAACCACAATTACACTGAGCTGTAAACAATTACCATGGTCATTTATCCAGTGCTGGAAAACTAGCACACAGATGCTTTATAGCCCATTCATTATATGACCCCTTCAGTTCTGATCTTATACCCTTATTCCCTTCCCTGTGTCCTCCACACCTTACTCCCTGCTACCCCTAACCCCCCCCCCTCAATATCCTTTCTCAATAAGTGTTTGGAGAGAGACTTGATTCATACTGTGAAACCAGTAGTCTACCCATTGTGTAGTATTGCACTGTATAGTACTGTATGCTATGGTAATTCTAAAGTTGTATATTCCGTTACTGTTGTCTTATTGCTTTTAATTACTGTATTAAAGAATGACAAAACCCGAGATAATTTGTTGTCTTTTTACTCTGTATGCCTCCTAGGGACTGTTTTTATTTAATTTATCATATATTAGAATGTCATAATTGTAGATATAATGTGATTGTCTTGCCTCCTATGCAGCAGTTATAAATCTTTGAGTCGGCTCAGGCAATGATGGGCTCCGATCACTGCTGTACGTGTGGGCCGACTTTTGATTGCCAAATCTGGGTGGTTGGCATCGTTAGGGATGAATTAATTAAGTACCATTGCACGTATTGTGTTATTAAACAATGGTGTAGTACTGTGTAGTATATCATCCTGGAATCCTTGGACTTCTAGTTCAATATTTGTCGATTGAGGAGACGGTTTGCATTAGAGATTTGCACATGAAATCAGAAAGAATGGAATTGATGAAAGAAATGTGCAGTATAGAAAGTGTTTGAATTAGTCACAGTCACGGATAAGTGCATCATTAGGCATACTTCAGGGCAGCAAAAAGCAGTATTTACCAAGGGAGAATTGTAAAGAGTGCCTTGCTCTTTCAAAGTTTTGGCATAGTACTTATTAACTTTTATAACATGAATTATACATGAAATCTGCCTTACGTTTGATCAACCTTTGCCAATCAACATTTAATCTGCCATGCTCCTTTTCTATATGATACATTTGCTGTTTTATCCCAGCCCCCCACCCCCCCCCACTCTGTTCAGTCTCTCCTTATTTTGTCGGACTAACGGTATGTTAAACACTAGGACAACTGGAATTAATCTTGAATTCTTTCCAAATTTTTTTTTTTGGAGCCATCTTCTTCCATACATCATGATGCATATTTTCTGACTTGTTTCTGTTTACAGGTGTCCAGTCCTTGACTAACCGGTGAAGATGACTCAGAATGGGTGCAGCAAGGCAGACAGTTCTGGGTGGGAGGAAATTCAGGAGCTTCTACAACAGACCCAGCAGGAGAACACCTCCATGAGGAACCAACTAGAGGTCCTGAAACAAGAGAACAGACAACTGAAGTACAAAGCTAACGACGTCATAGAACAGGACTCTCGCACGGACAGCGAGAAGGCCGCGATGCTGGGGCTGGACGAAAGGAACGACGAGGAGACGGAGAAGGGAGCCACTCAGGAGGAGGAGGAGGAGAAGGAGGAGGAACCGTCTGTACCTCATCCGAATCAAAACGGGTACGTCATGGTCGATAACAACGGCGACCCCGTCCTGCCGGGGTTCCCCTCCTCTTCCTCGGAGGGCTCGGCGTCGTTCCTCTGCGAAGACGGCGCCGGTCAGGCGTCGGACCCTAACTGGGATGTCCACAGCAGTGAGGAAGGGTCGGTGGCGTGCCTGCAGGATAGAATACAACAGATGGAGGAGAACCACTACAGCGTCAACGAGGAACTCCAGGCCACCTTGAAGGAACTCTCGGACCTCCAGCAGAGCGTCACCGACCTCACCTTCGGCAATGAAAAACTGACGGAGGACAAAGGTTTGATCTTGGACGCCTTAATCTCTCAGCTGCGAAAGATGGAGAGGTTGAAAGAGGTCTGCGAGAATCTGAAGACCGCCCTCGACGAGAACGAGGTGAAATACAGTCTGGAGGAGTTTCAAGATTTGGATATTTCGAGGACCGACGAGGAGGGCAACGTGAAGGATTTGGCCGATTCGGGGACGGCCAGAGCTCACATGCTCTCCATCTTGAAAGAACATAGTTCCAGGAGGGACTTGGAAGAGGAAAACAGAAACGACAAGATAAATCAATTAGAGCAATCCATGCAAAGAGTGTTTGAAGATAAAAAGGATCTCGAACAAAAGGGTACAGTATTGAGAGCCAAATTGGCCGGTATTCAAGTAGAATTAGAGAAACACCAGGACATGTTGGAGTCGGAACGAGTCAAGCTGGCAGAACTGTTCAAACATCAGGATCCAGAGGGCAAGCTGAATCTCGAGTTACTTCTAAACAGCGGAAGCCAGGATAGAGAGGTGTTGGAGCTGAGGTGCAGAGAACTAGAGGAAGCTCTGAACGAGAGCAATAACCACGCCGAGAAACTGCAGCTGGAGCTGGAGAGGATCGAATACCAGTACGAGGTCAGCAGGCAGAGATTCGAAGAGGAGATGGCGTCCTACAACGAGATCCTGAGAGAACAGGAAGCGTACAAGGAGGCGTTGGAGCACGACTACACTCGGATGAGGGAGGCCTGTCTGGAGCTGGAGGACACCTGCGATAGGCTGGACTATGACAAACAGCAGCACATCAAGACGATCGCGGATTTGAACGAGGCGGTGGAGGGTCTGAGGAAAGAGAAGCAGGAGATGCAGAGGGATCTGGGAGATATCAAGAGGAACAGCGCCAAAGATACGAAAGAGTGGGTTCAATTCCAGAGAGACCTCCAACAGACGGTCAAGATAGCCAACGATTACAGAGAAGAGGCACAGGACGAGGTCAAGAGGCTGGAGACGGAGAATGGGGAATTACTAGAGAAGGTGAAGAGTCTGACGGCAGAGCTCGATAAACTGAAGAGGGATAAAAACAGATCGTCAATCGAAATGCCGATCAGACCTCCCAGCGGTGGAGATTCCGAGATTCAATTGAGGAGTCAGAGTTTCCACGTGAGCACTGAGAAGGATAAACTCCGACTCACTGGCTTACGAAAGCCTGCCCAAAACGGTTCAAGTAACGTTAAAATATCGGTCCAGAATATCATACAGACCATCGAACGAGATTCCGTCGGGGACGCCCCCAAGGTACCGAGCAGTCCCGTCTTTTCTCCAACGACCAGGGAGCCTCTCTCCCGAAGGAATTCTTCAAGTCCGCGATCATCCCTGGACTCTCGTTCCAGCAGTGGTATTCGAACCCACGACAGTAAACTGCGCCGTTCCGCTACGGTACAGCTGCCCATTCCCTCCGATCGCAAGACTACTGGATCAATCGGCAAACAGAGAACCCTGGAGGAAAATTCAGAGACGAGAAGGTCGGTCGTTTCAAGTAGAAACCAGGATTACAGAACCACGGTCACCCGCTCGGATGCAAGACAGACCATCGGCAATGTCTTGTACCGTCGGAGTGAGCTAGGAGGGAGAATACCGCAAACCATATCATCTCGGGATCAGGGTAGTCCCATCCCTTCCACTAAGGTAGCTACCTCATCCACAGTATCATCGTCCACAACAACAGCTAGAAGGTAAGATTGTAAGGATATTGAAATGATATAAGACTGTTTATTGATACTGCCAGTACAAGCAGATTTCAATGGCCAGATCGGAGAGCAGGCAAAGCTAATTAATATTGCCCTGAGCAAAATAATGAATTGTGCTAGGGTTATGTGGAACAAAGTAGACATCTATCTCTCAACCAAAACTTGTTTATTAGTACACAAAAAACCCCCCAAAAACTTGAACCCATTGAATAGTGTAGAATAGCTGAACTAATCACATCATATCACATATAGTCATATTACATTACATATATTACATATATATTACATATGTATATATATATTACATATATATTGCATATATATTACATAAATATTACATATATTACATATAATATATATATAACATATACATGTAGTATATATATTACATATAGTCATATTACATATTGTCATATAGTCAAATCATATTACAAAGATTGAGAAAAAAGTTGAGAGAGAAAATTTGAAATTTTCCAATTTGCTCATTGCTTGCCATTAACTCTACATATGTAAAAAGTGTCTGGGTTACAAAATAGGAGTCACTTGCTCATTAACATTTCGATGAATAAATCAATAGACAGAAAAAATATGATAACATGTAGAAAGGTGTCTAATTGTGTTTAGCAGTCTGCTTAAGCACCGACCGTACGTTCTCTGGCTGCTTCTATCGGTTCATAGGGTTCTATTTACAGCTTGAACATGTATGCGGATGCCTGCGGTATTGCAGTTCTAAAAATAATTTTGGAAAAGACACCTTAATTGATATCATAGGTTTTTCTAATTTTACTTAATGAGCTATTTTAATGCCTGGCTAAACTGACTGCTTCAAATTAGTTTGATAGACTATTACATTATCCTGTTACTGCAGGTAGAGGAGTAGGCTCTACATCATGGTACAAATATATACCTGCACCATACACTCACACCGAGGAAGTTATTCATCCATTGGAAAATGATCATTTCCTCCGACGTATGAAAACCTCTCCATCGTATATACACGAGTGCTGGAAGAGGGTTGATCGTCGACCATTTCCTCGTTAGTTATTAATGATTGGAACCATCTGTGTAAATATTAAGTCTTGTCATAACTAGGATTGAAATAGTAGCAATAAAAGCATAAAAAGAGTAGAACTGGTCGCTACGGACAGTTACGTTTCTGATATAGACAGTCTACATTTTGATGCTTTGATGTTCAAGTCAAATTGTATGCTCTTCCTGTACAGGTTAGCACATAGTTTTGCATATATACTGAATGTGACTTGGGGTTTGCATATATATTTCTATCACTGCCTATTAAATAAGAGTGGAGATAGAAAAATCAGAGAATGCAGTTGCATTCGTATGTATAGAACTTTGTTATTTTGCGAATGGTAGAAACATCTCTACGTTCTCTATCATGCAAGGGGGTTATGTTTAAATAACTTCTTGGACAATATAAAGTAGTATGGGACAAAAGTTGGTGAGCTGTTTCCTCTCAACTTTGATTGGACCATGCGTTTGTGTGAATCCAATAATGCCAAGTTACCCGATGTAGGTCATATGTTGTTAGTTAAAAATTATTGGCAAGAGAACTCAAAGATGCCGCATTTGAAAATGGACGACAATTTTGGCATTTGGATACAGAGAATGCCAAAAATCAATGCGCAGCTTCGTAGCTTGTTTAGTCGCTTTAAAAGGTGTTAAATACTGAAATTTGTTCATTATATTTGAAAAGTGCATCGCACTGTTTAATCTTTAAACTTTAGTCCAGTTTCTATTCCCAATAGAGAATGCTGTTGTGATTACACTTCTATCCTGTTTGCGGTTTCACTTTTACTTTCTACTGCAAAAATTTGGCATTACGCTATGCATGATGGGGACCTATTATAACGACGAACTACGTCCAAGAAAGTTTAATGTAGAAGCAGCAGGAAAGTAGGAGAATGGGTGTGTTGTGGGGGGGGGGAGGGGCGGTTGGGGGAGAGAGACGGGGAGGGGTGTAATAATAGAGACAACATGATTTAATGCGGAACGATAATAATGTCCGGGATGGGTGTGGATGATATTTTTCTTAATGAGACATCAAGTTATGAACAGGAAAATGATTACAGAAATTACTGAAACATCCTCAGGAGTGTCTTACTAATAACGATAATTAGCCGCTGGCCGAGGATGAGGTTTATTTGTGGTTACACCCCAACACGGACATCTATGTCCGCCAAATGATGGCTCATCTGTTTCAATGAGGTTTATTTGTGGTTACACCCCAACACGGACATCTATCTTAGTCAAATGATGGCTCATCTGTTTAAATGTCTCATTTTTTTGTTGTTTTTTTTCCAGAGATTCTGCAGAGATCAAGAATGATCCCCTCTCAGCTCTGGTGAACAGATACGGTGGAGGAGGATCTAAGAGGAACGCCCTCCTTAAATGGTGTCAGCTTAAGACACAGGGGTACAAGGTGAGTCCAGACAGGATAATCCCGAGATGTGACTGGTCACTGTCAGAGAAGTAACCGAGTATAAAGTTCTCTGGAAGATCGAGTCGAGTCATTGCCGATGAATTTCCTGGCTCAGGTCGAGTCAATACCAGTACATTTACCTTGGGCTGACTTGGGTTGAATTGAATTGAATCCGAACTTTATTTGAACCACAGAATACAAATGCAATATGATAACAATAAAATAAGAAAGAATGGCTCAGGAGTTCTACCAGAAAGCTACTAAAAGCTTGTGAAGTGGTAAACCCCTCTATGGAAGATAAAACAAATAGCAATGGTAGTCTGGATTTGGGAATAGTTATATACATTGCCAGTGGTTTTCCTGACTTAAATCGTGTCATTGACTCAAGTCCATTGCATTATCTTTGTGACCAAAACAACTTTACAAAATTGTTAAAGCTTGTTTTACTTTTGGAATTTGGTGAATCAAGAAATCTCAGAGGCTGCAAGTCAGGCTCTCGAAAGATGACAGTGAATTAAGAGTGAAGGCTTATGGGAAGTCCTCAAATTGTCATTTCTCACTAAATTCATAAAAAGAAATATGGAGAACCCTGTGATGTATGAAAATTGCTCCATTATTCTGTAACAATAAGAAAACAATCAAGTGTGAATCAATTCTCTTTGTAATCATTGTGGCAAGTAGTAGCTGTCACTGGTTAAGACTAACAGAATGCTTAACAGTCTGCAGGTAACTGACTCTACAGGTCATTCTGTTTATTAAAATATCATTGCTTTATCTGAGACAAAGGAATATTAAGCATATTTCTTGTCATGGGAATTAATGCTTTCGTAAGAAAGTCATGTTAAAAGAGTAGCATGTCATTTGCAAACTTTTTTTTAAACAGTCCTTTTCGATAAAGAATGTCCAAAAAATGGGAAAGTTGGTAAAAATATATATATGTCAATGCCTCACTGTTAGTGTTTTATATTTGACATTTCTTCAGGGCACAGATGCTGTTACTATTTTATATTTGACATTTCTTCAGGGCACAGATGCTGTTACTATTTTATATTTGACATTTCTTCAGGGCACAGATGCTGTTACTATTTTATATTTGACATTTCTTCAGGGCACAGATGCTGTTACTATTTTATATTTGACATTTCTTCAGGGCACAGATGTTACAAATTTCAGCAGCAGTTGGAACGACGGACTTGCCTTTTGTGCTCTTCTTCACAACTTCATACCATCAAAGATACCTTACGATGACTTGAACGGTCAAGATAAAGTAAGATATTTCAACTGTAAAATATATCTCTATGCTATAACCCCATAGGGAAAGCATTACCCCCGGTTAAAGTGACTGCCACTGTGGGAGACGATTGTGTGTGATGATTAATAGGCAAACAATTGTGTGAGGTGAATTTAACTCACTCCTCTCTTACCCCTGTCCGAGACCTGTGCATTCTTACAGCCATTAGTAACAATTTTTGTACTGCACCCCCCCCCCACACCCAACCCTTTTTACCCCTTCAGAGAGTAATTAATGTTTATTGAGTTGATTCAGATTTGAATGTTATGAAAAGAAGTACCAATTGAATTTATGACCATCACAAATAATTTTTGATATTATCTGACAGTTAGATCGAGACTGTGGATTTACCTATTTATTGTTTATTTATTGTTCTATTTATTTATTGTTCTGTTCACAGAGGCGTAATTTCACAGTGGCCTTCAAAGCTGCAGAAAGTTACGGTGTGGTCTCTATTCTGGTGAGTCCTGATTTCTGTCCGTAGGGCAAAAGATGCATAGCACTGTAGTTATATTGTCTTATGGCTAGTAAGCTACCTATTACTTTATATCTCACTAAGAGGTTTGTAAAAAGATTTTATCTGTAGACAGGTGACTTTTACCACTTATTCCAACTGTCTGACTTGACTGGCAGAGTGATATAAACTAATACAGGGACTCTTGGGATCTGATTTTACTCAGCCATTCTGGCATCTCAGCCAACCGGCTCAGGGATTTCCTAGCCATGAGACTAAACATGCACAAATTTATAACCATTGTTGACTCCATTTTCAGCAAGGTTCCTACACTACTACCCATCAAATGTAAAGGTTCATAAAAGGTTTATGTGTAATATCATGTTTACAATGATTTCCAGCTTGACCCCTGTTGACTTCAAAAAACTCCCCAGGGTTTCTCTAAATGCTTGATATGAGTCAACATGTCTGTTTACATGTTCTTTTATATAAAATAGTTTTCATTGTTAAATGAAATTGCTTGCTTTAAAGGAGTCTTTTAATTTATGATCTTTAGTTCTCTTTGTTAGTTTTTTCAATATTTAACTTTTGCTTTGCACCGCCTTTAGAACAATATTTTCAGACTAGTTTGAGGAAGTAGAGAGTCTTGCGGAAAGGTTAAAAAGTGACTGAATGTGATTTGTGGCTGTTTTACAGATCCTGTTCTTTCTACAAACTTATTTTCAACTTCCCAGGTCACGTTTCCCATGTGTCATTCGCTTATAATGTAACTAAAACCCTAACTGCCAGATTTCTGAGTTAAATTTTTCATTATACCATTCTACACTGACATGGAAAAAACAATGTTAATCATTTCATTTCATTTCAAAATAATGATGTAAAAGTTCATTTTAAAATAATGTAAGTAAAAAGTTTGGGAAAATTTTTGGCGCTTCGGTGCGTGTGATTAATGTGACATGAACAAGTATCAAGACTGATAAACGGTGAGAATCAATTACTAATTCACTAATTAACTTGGCTCATTAACATCCACTTGGTAGTAAAATCTAATAATAAAAAACAAATAATTCATTAACTATCATTTCATAATAATGATATAAAAGTTCATTTCAAAATAATGTAAGTAAAAGTTCAGAAAATGTTTCCCATGTTGCTCTTGTGCATGTTGTTAATATGGACATGAAAAAAAAGTATCAACATTGACAAATGGTGGGAATCAATCACTAATTCACTAATTTACTTGGCTCATTAACATCCACTTGGTGGTAAAATCTAGGAGGGTGTCTTATTTTGTGAAATACTCTTTAAGTTTGGTAAAGGTGATGACCAAAGTTTTCAAGCTGTTAACATCCCATCGCTTCTCCCTCTGAGTTGCATGGAATGATCTAGCCTGATGACAAGGTGGGGGCGAAGGGGGGGGGGGAGCATCAGGTGGACTATAGCCTTTGGGTCCAGGGTCTATAAGGGGATCTGGGAAAATATGGGGTAAATATTAGGGTACTCTCATTTTCATAATATACTTAAGAACGAAATGAAGGTTGCAGAAGGAGGCTATGCAAAATGTGAATTCAAACTTTACTTCCTGATGCGACAGGATTTGGTCTTTCCTGAATTCACTAATGTTTCTCGAATTCAGAACAGATCCCTGTTAATTAAAGGCGGAAATTAATATGCGTAAGTGAGAAATTGACAGGAAATGTGTGACTTATTATAAACATAGGATAAGACCTAAGGTTACTACATATGTTGAGAAATGTAATGGTTTTAAAAGCTTTGATTAATACAGGAAATGTTGTGTGAAGAGATTAAGAGAAATAGGA